>PJEM01019105.1:0-16860 GCA_004023845.1 Helogale parvula
GATCTCGATGTCCAGGCCCAGCTTGGAGTTCATCACCTCCTGGTACTCCTTGACCAGGCAGGCCATGTCCTGCTTGGCCTTCTGCAGGGCGGCCTCCAGCTCGGCCAGCTTGCAGCGCGCGTCGCTCAGGGCCGCCTCGCCCTGCTGCTCAGCCTGGGTCACTGCCGTCTCCAGCTTGGTGTTCTGGGGCCCAGGAGAGAACAGACTGGGTTATGGTCCTGGGTCTCTCAGTCCATTTCCTGGGGGAGTTCAGTCTCTCCCCTCCCCCAGCTGGGAACACCCCAAGAACAAGTCTCTCCCCTTCATTAACTGAGTCCCCCAGAGGGACCACAACCAGGGACATCTGTCATGCAGATAAGCTAGAGCATGAATGGTGAGATCCATCGGGGGCACACACTGCCTGTGTGGCCCTGGGGAGGCCCCAGGCGACCCATACCTGGCACTTGGCATTCTCGACCTCGGCGGTCAGCCTCTGGATCATGCGGTTCAGCTCGTTCATCTCCTCCTTGGTGCGGCGCAGGGTCTCCCCGTGCCGGATCACCGTGGCCTTCATCTCCTCGCACTGGGGGGAAGCAGAGATGTTCCTGAGGCTCAGGATGGAGTTTCCTCCCATTCACACACCACATGGTTGTATAGTTCTCAGCCTGTGCAACCATACATGGCAGTCCTACCCAGACACTATAACCTGAGAGCTGTGTACTCTTCTGTTACCATTCTAAGGGTTCAGAATCCGCAGACAAAAGAGGACTTGTTAATATATACCTGACAACCCGCCCACTTCCATGTCTAGGAGGCAGGTGTGCTGTGCCTCTCACCTTGCTGCGGTACCAGGACTCAGCCTCAGCCCGGCTGCGGCTGGCGATGTCGTCGTACTGAGCCTTGATCTCGGCCACAATGCAGTCCATGTTCAGGTCCCGGCTGTTGTCCATCTTGACGATGACTGAGGTGTCTGAGATGTGGGCGTTGAGGACGCGGATCTCCTGCAGATGGTGAAGGATCTTGTTTACACCCCAGCCTCACCCACCACAGTGCGAACCCAATCTTGTTAACCCTCAGCCCTTCCCTGGACTCCGCCCCAGTTCCCACTACAGCCTCATGGACTGCAGCCTCCCACCCAACCCTAATCCCTGGCCAACGCAGTCCCAAGCCAAAGCCCCCTCTTCCAAGCCAGTTGCTGCTTTTCCACCTGGGGAACAGCCCCTCACCTCCTCATACAGGCGCCGCAGGAAGTCGATCTCCTCTGTCAGGGCCTCTGCGTTGGCCTCCAGGTCTGACTTGCGGAGGTAGGCACAGTCCACTTCCTGGAAAAATTAGGTGCCCTTGAGCTCAGAGGACTTCCACTGGTCAACATCCCAAACTCCTCTCTCTTCTCTCCCATTCACAGAGGCCAAGGAAAAACACTACCACTGTTCCTATTTCCGTGGCATCTCCATACTTTCTGACCTGCTGGGATGGGCTTTGCAGCCTCCTGCCTTTCTGAGAACAAACCCCTTTGTGCCTGAGATGGGCCCCCTGCCTTTCTCTCCTCTGTGATCCCAGCTCTCCTTCTTACCCTCCCTATTCCAGCAAGCCTGCCAGACTGACTCTCTGCTCCCACCTTGACCCCTCTATGTCCCCTGTCAATCCTCCAAGACTCCACTTGGTCACTCTGGGTTTGGCTCCATCCTCCGCAACACCTGGGACTGGGCCCCTCCTACTGGTCAGACATCCCACAGTGTGGGACAGGACACTGTTTCTCAACAGAGAGAATGGGAGCTACCCTGCCTCCACAGGGTCTGAGCCAGAGACCACAACTTCTCAAGCACAGCAGGACATCCACAGGTCAGCCCAGCCATCCCCCTACCCAGGACAGGGTGCTAGCGCACAGTCCAAGGTTCCTGCCCTTCATTAATGACCTGAATGAGCTTCCCATGACCTAACCAGGCCATATACCCCACGCTGAAGCTGAGACCCACTGGGTCTCCCCAAGAAGAATCTGTCATTCCAAGATCCCAGGTGTCTGTGCTTCCAGATCCCTTGTTACTGACCTTCTTCAGAGCCACAAATTCATTCTCAGCCGTTGCTCTCAGAGAAACTTCTTCCTCATACCTGAGGCAGAAGAGGGCAGAGAGGGAGGTCAGGGAAAGGGGGGGGCTCTCCATAGGCCACCTCCTCTTCACCTCAGTGGAGGGGACAATATGAGTGAGCGCCCGAAGCTAGAACCCAGCAATTCTACTAGCTCCGTTCTGTCTGGTTGGATCTGGAATGTGTCTAGGATCTTTTCTCGACTTTAAATTGAGGGGTCCAGGGAGCTGCTGTCTGGGACCTCACAGCCCCATTCCCACAGCTGCTGTGAGGTCACCTTAGGAGGCAAATAAGGACTCAACACTCAGCCCCATGCTAGGAGTGCACAGTGGCAGCTCTGGGGCACGGCAGTCCCAGCCTCCCCTCATCTGGGTGTCCATCCTAGCTCAGGTGTGGGGGCCAGAGACACACATCCACCATCAGCACTCACACCCAGGCAGTGGGACACTCGGGGCCCCAGGACCGGTCAGCCTGGAGCGACCAGACCCTCAGGTGCTACAGGTGGGAACTGAGAGGTCAGCATGAGGAAGCCAGGAGCCTCCAGAAGCATCCTCCCCACAAGGCCTGGAGGACAGCCTCCGAGAAGGGAAGGCTGAAGTAGGGGAGAGAGAGGTATCCTGGGGGAATCCTGGCCCCACCCTGAGGCAGGTATCTGGGCAACAGTGGTGCAGATGAGAAGACCCTGCCACACAAGTCCCTGGCCTGCATGGCCGCTTGCCCTTCTGGAAAATTCTTCTCTAGTCTAATTCAAGGGGCTCTACATAAGTTCACTTCCCGTGCCCAGCGTCACTCCTGGCCACACTCACTTCTTCTTGTAGCCCTCCAGCACCTCCTGCACGTGGTTGAGTTCTGAGGCCAGCCTCCCGCTGTCGGCCTCCACACACTCGGCCTCCCGCCTCAGCGTCTCGATGTAGCCCTCGAACAGGGGCTCCAGGTTGCTCTCGCAGCACTTGCGGTTCTGGTAGAACTGCCACTTGGTCTCCAGAAGCTTGTTCTGCTGCTCCAGGAAGCGCACCTGCATTCAGGGTGGGAGGAGGGGTCAGATGGCTCCTGGTGTCCCAAGCCCATTTGGGGTGAGGCTGGGGTGCTTGCTTTAGGGCAAACTCCTGAACCTGGAGCTCGGCAGAGATTGGCAGAGATGGGCAGTGGGAGGCAAGGCAACTTCTTAATTTCCTTACTGTGATTTCTAGATATTCTAACCCAAAGATGGGAGAAAGGGGCTGGGCAAAGGCAATATCCACTCTCAGATAAACTGAGTTATCCAGACCTGATGAGTCCAGGTGGCAGGTGCATTCTGGAGCCTGGGAGAGTTCTCTGTTTGGACTCTCACTCCCCACACCTCATTGCCAGTCTGAGTGCTGAGCATGGGTGGGGAAAAGGAAGGGTGTGATCAAGGACACCCACCTTGTCGATGAAGGCAGCGAACCTGCTGTTGAGGCACTTGATCTGCTCCTTCTCCTCCTGCTTCACGCACTGCGCATTGGGGTCGATCTCCAGGTTGAGGGGCGTGAGGAGGCTCTCGTTGACCGACACGGTGGTGATACAGGGCGGGCTGGGCCCGCACACGCCGCCGGAGCGGTAGCCAAAGCTGCGGCCGCAGGAGCCTGCGCGGAAGCCGCCGCAGACACTCTGGCTCCCGAAGCCGGTGAGGCCGCGGTAGCAGGAGACGCCGCGGTAGGGGGCGGCGGTGATGCAGCAGCGGCCTGGCCGGGGCCCGCAGGCCGACATGCAGCTGAAGGCGCGGCCGCAGAATCCTGATCCGCAAGTCATGGTGCTTCTGGGGGTTCGGGAAGCAGAGTACACGGAGGAGGTCTGGAGTCTGTGGAAACTCCAATGTGCTCCGTGAGGTTCCTCAGTCCTATTTATGCTCAGATCTGAAGGGCTTGGCTCCGCATTTCGGTCAATTTGTGCTTTATGGGCTTGGGCGGTTAGTTGAGTCCAACACCTGTTTAGGACATGCTTTCATGGTGGAGTGTCCGCACCCTCCTCTGTGTATAGGATTCCAATCGCTGGGCTGTAGCGGACTCAGTATATTTCATCTTCAACGTGCCCTGCTGGCCTTCCATGCACTCAACAGAGGAGATTGGGGAGAGAAGGGCAGGGCAGGGGAGGGAGAAAGGACACCAGAAGAGGAGAGAACCGAGGCTGGAGGCTGGGAGATTCAGAACACGTGTGTGTGTGTGTGTGTGTGTGTGTGTGTTGTGTAGCGGGCTAGTCTGGAGGGGACTCGGGAAAGGCTGAGATGTTAACAAATAACATCTAGAAGTTTCCATTCCAGTAATGGCTAGCATGCTACTATATCACAGAACTGTCCCATGGGCGGCTGAGATACATCCCATTTTTTCCTCTCGAGACAGCAGCCAGCAATTTATTAAAATGTGTGTGTCTTTTTGTCTTTTTCAGCTTTTATTTTGAGTCTCTGAACATATGGAAACACTGAAAGCACAGCACAAAAAAACACCCTGAGGTGTGCACTTAGTTACGGAGGTCCAGGAGTGGCTAACACTGTGCCATCCCTGCCCGCGTATTTGACAGTTACAGAAGTTGTGGCTTGGGTAGAAAGTGGGGCCACAGCCCTGCGCGTGCAAGAAAATGAACAATTCCAAAGAATCATTTACTAGCCGTTCCATTTTCAATTTTCCTAATTGTCTCAAGAGTTTCAAAAAAATTGGTTTTATGTGACTTGTCTTGTGGCTCCATCCCTTACATTTTAAAGAAACTGGAAGTTAACTCTTGAGTTGGCCTGTTCAGTGTGGTAGCCTATAGGCACATGCAGCTATTTAAATTTAAATTGGTTCAAATGAAATAAATTGAAAATGGAGTTTCCCAGTTGCACGAGCCACGTGACCACGCGGCCACTGACTACCTTATTGGATGGAGCAGATACAGAACATTTCCACCATTGTAGCAGCGTCTGCTGACAGTGCTGGTCCAGAGGCTTGGTGGGTTCTCCTGAGATGTCTTTGGGCAGAATACTTCATGAACAATGCTATATGACTCTTATTACATCACTCCAAGAAGCACAATAATATCAGGTTGTTCTATTATCTGTGACGCTAAATCGGATCACTTGCACACATTTCCCCTTTATAATTAGAAAGAACAGGGGTGCGTGGGTGGCTCAGTTGGTGAGGTGTCTGGCTTAGGCTCAGGTCATGATCTCCCAGTTTGTGGGTTCAAGCCCACGTTGGGCTCTGTGCTGACAGCTCAGAGGCTGGAGCCTGCTTCAGATTCTGTTTCTCTCTTTCTCTGCCCCACTCCTGCTCTCTCTCAAAAATAAATAAACATATAAAAAAAGAAAGAACACTGTAGGAAAACATATTCTATTTTGATAAGAGGGTAGTTTCTTTTCTTTTCTTTTTTTTTTTTTGGCCACCTACTATCTGATATCATATGTCATAAACAATCTCTAATTCTCCCATCAACCATATGAAGTATGTATCATTATCCCCCATTTTACAGATAAAGAAATGGAGGCTCAGAGAGGTTAAATAACTTGCCCAATGTCTCCTAGCTAGTAAGTCATGGTACCCAGGAGATGCAATGCCTTCTCACCTATAAGCTATTACAACCCCTGGATTTCCTACTCTTTGGAAAATTTCAAGAGGGTAGGGGAAGTTGTTTAGGAAGGGGTATCCATGGATTTAGGGGTGGGGAGAATCAGTCTAGGGCAAATGGGCAGGGTCATAGGTTGGGATGGTTAGAACTGGGAAGGGTCAATGGTCCAGGAGTGTAGCACAGGGACAGTGTGAGGCTGGGGCTGGAGATCTGCAGGACCCTGTGGCTGAGAACTGAAGGGACAGACAGAAAAGAGTGTTTTAGTTGCTTGTGTACCTCTGGTGCACTGTGAGTTTTTGACATACAGTACTGTATCTACTTCCCCATGAAGCCTCCCACTCCAGTGGAACAGGTCTAGAACAATTCTCTCATAAAGTACAGAGGTTTGCATTAAATGAAAAAGAAGAGAAGCGATGTGGCCACAGCCCTGTGTAGCTGCCCTGTCTTAGGGGCAAAGGAAGGCAGGACAGCTTCGGGAAGGAGGAAGGGGGCGGGGCTGGTGGGAAAGGAAAAAGAAGGAGGAAGACAGACCAGGGCTGGGGGCAGGGCCCTGTGTGTTTGTGTGAAACATTCAAAGGTGAGGCCTTGTGACAGAACAAACAGGGGCCTGCCTCCAGCCCTGGTCTGTCCTCCTCCTTCTTTTTCCTTTCCTGTGGACTGTGTCAGCCATCTGGCTGTCCAGAGGAGGGTGTGGCATCTGCTGTCACTTTATGTGTTTGGGGAGCTGGGCCAGCCCTTCCGAGACCCTTTATATCCTCATTGCACTGCCCACAACTGAGCCACGGCGGTGCTCCCAGCAGACCGGTTGGCTGGTGTCCTGAGGAGAAGCCTGTGAGTCAAGATACATCTCACACTTGTTTTACCTTCTCTACTAGTGTAACTCCTTATAAAAATGACATGCATAAACATGAGCTAATTACTAATGGCTGGCCCTTCCTAAGCAATTTTAAAGACACAACAAGCAATTTAAAGAAAAGAGATATAGGAAAATTCAATATGACACCATTTCATTGAACTTCAGGCATTATTAATTGCTGCTAATTTTTGAAGACCTAAAAGGACATTCAATCTGTATGTTTTCTTGGAGTAAAAAAGCTTGTGGTGGGGGAGGGGAAGAGAAAAGAGGGGGAGGATTGGTCAAATCACCATCATAGTCCTGGCTCTGGCAGTATGAGTTTTATAGAGGGTAAAATCGTTTTTATTGTGAAATATGTTACCCACACAAAAGAATGTATAGGTGGTGTGCCTATTCCCTATAGGAAGAAATAAAACATGTGTGTGACTTAGGAGCTTCCTATAAGTCTCATTCTGATTGTACCCCATTTTTTACTGGCCTAAGGATAGCATCTCTCTGGGATTTTGTGTTGACTCAGTTCCTTGCTTTTCTTTTCAGTTTTAGAACCACTGTATGCATCCTTAAACCATAAATTAGTTTTCCAGTTAAAAAAATATTTATTTTGAGAAAGAAAAAGACAATGTGAATGGGGGAGGGCGGTGAGACAGGATCCCAAGCAAGTTCCACGCTGTCAGTGCAGAGCCCAACTTGGGGCTCAATCTCACAAACCATGAGATTATAACCATGAAATCAAGAGTCAGACACTTAACTAACTGAGCCACCCAGGCGCCCCATACTTTTCCAGTTTTTGAAGTTCATGTAAGTGGAATTATATTGTGTGTATTCTTTTGTGTCTGGTTTCTTTTTTGCAGTGTTGCTTCTTGTAGCTGTATTGTGTTCACACTCATTGTATGAATATGCCACAATTTATTTATCTCTCCACCCTGATGGCTTTGTGGTTGTTTCTAGAGTCTGTATTATGAACAGAGCAGCCATGAACATTCTTTTCCTTGTCTTCTGGTAAATTTGTGGAAGAGTTTTTCTAGGGTATGTGATTATGTAAAAAAATATGCAAGTAGTATATGCCTAGTGCAGAAAACCATTTTATGAGTATTCTTCCAGATTTAAAAAGTCATAGCATCTCTTGATGTTCATTTTACTTCATACTAGATACTATGCTAATTGCCCAACATGCACTAATGCATTTAATTTTTACAATTACCCTCTGAGGCAGGTGTCAGATGAGGACACTGAGGCCTAGAAGGTTAAGAGTCTTGGTCTGTTTGTGTAGTTAGTGGCAAAGCTGGCACTCGGAGTCTGCTGGTGTATTTGATCCCAGTGGAAGGGATGAGCTTATCTCATTGCCCTTCCACCTATCCACCATCTACCATCACTGGAAGTATTACACAATAGACAGTGCTTGTATATAGCACATTAACACACCCTCTCACCAATCCCTTCCCCCAGTACCCTCTTCAAGACCCCTTACAGTGCTCTTAGGGTTCAGGACCAGAGGATGGAGGAGAGCTTACACTTGCTTGTGGTAAGCTTCTAGTTTTAAGAGAAAAGCTGGACACATACTCAGATCGTGAACAAAAATGCAAACCTTGCAACACACGAATGAGCAGAAATGTTTGGTTCATGGATCTATTCCAAAGGCTTGGCACATAGTAGGTGCTCAATAAATATTTGTTGAATGAATGAAATGAATACCAGCTGCATATTAAATGCTGAGTAATGAAACCATCAAAGCTTGGTTGTTAATTGTGGAAGGCTTTCTGGGTAGGATGGGGTGGGGATCAGATGAAGCAGACCAGAGGGCTGCCATTCCTGGGAGTGGGGGATGGGTAGGGAGACATTCCTGGCTGGGGTCTGAAGGAGGAATGAAGTGAGTAGATGTGTCCCTGACTAAAGTGAAGTCCTTGAACTGAACAACAATGGGAGTGGTAGGGAAAGCCAGCCAACAAGAGCAAGAATCCTGAAAGCTATGGGGCAAAGTAGAGACTGGCGGTAGGATGGGGGAAGGAAAGAGAGAAGTGGATGGGAGGTAGATTTCCAGGGAAAAGAAGGGTGAAGATCCTTGGTCTTAGACTATTACTTTCTAGGGCCACTTGGAAAGACATAGACCATCTTGGGGTGAAGACTATGGGAAGACGAGGAGACTGGGAGAGATGAGGGAAGAGGAGGGACATGGAGGATGGTGGAAGAAAAATGGGGAGAAGACCCATGGGAGAACAGAAGGGGGGACATTCCGGGGGTTGGAAGAGCAGAGGAGGAGGGGGTCCATGGGGGAAGGAGCACAGCACTGAGGGCAAGATATGGACCTACCTGAAGAGGTGGGCAACTTTGGCTCTAGCTCTATAGCAACAAACCCTCATAGGGTAGTCACAAGGGCTGGAGGAGATGCAGGGGTTCAGCTTGTTTAGTGGGAGGCACTTCATCAAAGGCAAAGTTCCTGAGTCAGTCTTCATTCCCCCATTTCCCTAGGCAATCCACAAGGGCCTTTGACCCCTCCTTCCTTTGGTAAATTGGCCGCTGTCCCAGGCTGTCTTGGCTGAGAAGGCAGGACTCTGACCTGGGCCTCTCAACTCATGAACCCAGTCATCCTGTCTGCTGGCTGGCCTTGGGTCCACTCCCTCCTCAACACCATGAGTGTTATGTAAATAGCCATTCTTTCACCCCTCATTTCCCTTCACTGAATCCTCCACTGCACCTGCTTTCTGTAAACAGAAAGCATGAGCTGCAAGATTAGAAGGGGTATAGCCCCTTAGCTTGGTGTGCAGATGTTTTGGTGTCCTCCAGATGTAAAGCCCACAGGCTGCCTTCCACCCTGTAGCTTTGAAGCAGAATCCCAAAAATGCTACTAGCCCTGCTTCTGAGGTCTCTGTGTCAACTGGCTCTCCACTGTCACAGCATCTCACAATCTCTACCTCTTCTGCAAGGTCCCCCAGGTCCCTACTGTCCACTCTCTGAAATACCTCCATGTACACTTTTTTAACCAATACTGCCCCACCTGCCTCCTTACTGGTGTCTGTTCTCACCCTTTCCAGGGAGTTTTTCTTACTTTTCCCATCAGACTAGCTGCATTCTACTTTGCCCCAGAATGGGCACTGTCAGGGGTGCCTGGGTGGCTCAGTCGGTTAAGCATCCAACTTCAGTTCAGGACATGATCTCACTGTTGATGGGTTTGAGCCTCACATCGGGCTCTGTGCTGGCAGCTCAGAGCCTGGAGCCTGCTTCGGATTCTGTGTCTCCCTCTCTCTCTGCCCCTACCTCACTCATGCTCTGTCTCTGTATATCTAAAAAATAAACATTAAAACATTAAAAAAAATGAGTGGGCACTATCAGTAGACATTGCATTTCTGAGCATATGAAGGTACAGTTGAAAAGGAGCCCTCTTCAGACTTCTGGCCGTTCTCATGAATGTGGGTCTGTTTTCCCTGTCAAATTGGGAGCTTCAGAATCCATGTCTTCTTCTTTCTCTTTTCCCCAAATTAAGAGAGGCTTTAGCATACGGCAGAGAATAGCCATCATAGAATCACCGAATTCCCCAACAAGATATCTCATCTAACCCATCATCCATGTAGGGGAATCTGCCTTATGACATTCTTCAAAGGAGAAGGATGTACTGAAGGGAAGCTTGAACAAGAACTTCCTAATGTAAACCACCAAATTTGCCCCTTCTTTCCAGGTGTCCCATGAAATAAGATCCACTTAGGCTAAAAGAAGAGATTCTAATCTCCTGATGCGAAGGTTTTTTTGTTCACCCTGTTTCCGTAAACATTGTGGCCATTCCAGAATGAAGGGTTTTTCTCTTTATATAAAGCTTCCCTAAATGGGAGACATAACACAAACTCCTTCTGAGGATACCATGACTACCTGCTCTCCTTCTGAGATGTTTCCCTCAACTCCAATTTCCATCTGTGCAACTGCAGTGAAAACCTGAATTCTCTTGCTCTCTTTGGAGTTCCATTGTACCTGGATGGATGGCATATCTCCCTCCTTCAACTTCATGCAGGCTACTAACCAATCAGGGGGATTCCGGATCAGGAAAAAAGCAGGATAAGTAAGTATGTCATTGATTCAAAGCTGAGGATTTCTGGTGTTTGTTAAGGCCAAGTTAGAAATACAAATTTGTGAATTATTAATAGATAACAGACTTTTGGGATTGTCCAAGCTTCTCTTTTCTTCCAGTAGTATAGTTGCCTAAGGACTGCTGACATTTTCTCTTTGCCTAAGAGGAGAGTTCCTCCCTGGGCCTTCCCTGGGGGAAGTTGGTCTAGAGTGGAGATTGAAGGAGGAGCATTTGGTTTTGGGTTCTTTTCCAGGATAAAAGAAGTGACCACGGCCAAAGGTCTCAGGTCTGCCCTATACCTTGGACTGAAATAATTGTAGAATAATAAAAGTAGATAACATTTACTGAGCATTTGCTATGTTCCAGGTGCTGTGTTTAGTATTGTCCATGTAGTATTTAATTCTTTTACTAGTCCTTTAAGATAGACACCATTAGTGGGAATTTTACATAGGTGGTTTAGGAATGTGGGTAGGTATATTCCACCAAACCTGTTGGTGTATCTACAGCAGCAGCATTAGCAGCAATAACAACTATGAGTATGATTACATAATTAGAGTGTCAGGCTCTATTCTAAATGCTTTACATAGATTAGTTCTTTTAATCCTTACAACAGCTTTATGAGGTGGATATTATCATCCCCATTTTATAAATCATGAAATGAGGTACAGAGAGGTTAAGTAATTATCCGAGGTTACATAGCTAGAAAGTGGCAGGACTGCCCTTTGAAACTAGGCAGTTTGGAATCTGGGTCTGTGTCCTTAACTGATATGTGATGTATTCAAACATTTTATCTTCAGTCATATTAAGAAATGATTTTGTGTAGTCATGAAGTACACACATACATACACACCACACACAGTTGAAACAAAAAGGAAATAAAATGTTATTTTTAATTACTTTTGATGCCCTTTGCTATTTTCTATGCCACTTGATTTGATTTTGTTCTAATATACTTCATTAAAATTCCTTTTGCTTCTATTAGTGGGCTACAATGTGAACTATGAAAAAAAATGCTGCCCCAGAGCCTCCTGTTTTTTAATGATTAAAATAAAACACATCTATACTGTGTTCTGGAGTTTACTGACCACATGGACATCTCTGTAATTTTCCCAGGCAGTGCTGGAAGGAAAGACTTAATATATTTCACAGAAGAATAAAGTGCCTTGCCCCCAGATCACACAAAGTATTCATGGCAGAGCCTTGGTGTCTATCCAGCCCTTTTGGGTTCAAGGTCCACACTAATCCCACTAAAAGTGGCACAAACCAATATGGATCTGTTTTGACATCTGCCAAGATTACTGACAAACTGCTGTAAAGGGAATGGACTTACAGGGTTGGTATAGCATAGGAAGCAGCAAGATCTGGGAAGGGGGAGGTGGCAGGTGGCAGCAGGGGGCTAGACGCCCTCCTGATGGCTCTATCTAGATTGATTCTGTTATATTCTGAGCCAAATGCTATACAGATTCATAACAGTAGTATCTATCCCATATTTTCTGGGCCCTAGAGGAAAATGGAAGTTTGAGGTGAAATCCAGACATGCTTATCTTTTCATGGAGACTTGCTGGAATTAATTAGGCATTCCTGAAGCCAGTGGAAGATTTTGAGGAAGGGAAGCCTCCTCTCAGCATAGGCTGGACAGGATGGTCTAATAATTTGGCCTAGTGACTGGTGTGTGTGCAAATCGAGATAGGTGAGTGTACACATGAGCAAGTGTATGTGTGTGTGTGTGTGTGTGTGTGTGTGAGAGAGAGAGAGAGAGAGAGAGAGAGAGAGAGAGAGAGAGAGAGAAGAGGAGAAGAGATTGCGGGTACGCCAGTATGTGAGTGGATTGTGTGTGTGAAAGGGAGAGCGTCATAGAGACAGAATATGTGGATAGGTGTAGGTGAGGGGTTTGGAGGGCAGGGATGGGAGCATCGGGCCTTTGGTCAGACAGATATGGGCTATCGGTGTGAGGAGACCATCAAGCGCATCCCAAATTTCACACCATCTGTGGATCTCACATTCTCCCAGTGTTCCAAGGCCGGTCCAATCAGCACCACGGACAGCGGTGGCGGCTTCCTGAAATGGGGCAGGTGTAGGAGATTTGCCCCGCCTTTCACCTCCATGCATTCTAATCTGAGTCATTGCTTCCGCATCCTCCAATACCAGAGTTCCGCCAAATGTGTAAGAGCAGTGCAAGGGGAAGGTGTGAGGGAGGCGAGGTGGCCTTTTGAAGATAAACACTGTGCAGTTTAGGGTAAAAGGTCATAAACATCTGGCCGCATCTGGCTCTCAATTAAGCATATAAGGGAGGAGCCAAGGCACCTAAACAACCCAAGCCAATAAAGACACTAATTGCCCCTAACTCGTGGAAGCACTAGGCTCCCCGCATATATAAAGGGCCCAAAGATGTCCAACACCGGAACAGTTCACCACTATAACCTCCATTAGTACATCACCTTCCTCAGAACCTCCCTTGCCCCAAGAAGGACCATGACTTGTGGATCTTACTGTGGCCGTGCCTTCAGCTGCATGTCGGCCTGCGGGCCCCGGCCCGGCCGCTGCTGCATCACCGCCGCCCCCTACCGCGGCGTCTCCTGCTACCGCGGCCTCACCGGCTTCGGGAGCCAGAGTGTCTGCGGCGGCTTCCGCGCAGGCTCCTGCGGCCGCAGCTTTGGCTACCGCTCCGGCGGCGTGTGCGGGCCCAGCCCGCCCTGCATCACCACCGTGTCGGTCAACGAGAGCCTCCTCACGCCCCTCAACCTGGAGATCGACCCCAATGCGCAGTGCGTGAAGCAGGAGGAGAAGGAGCAGATCAAGTGCCTCAACAGCAGGTTCGCTGCCTTCATCGACAAGGTGGGTGTCCTTGATCACACCCTTCCTTTTCCCCACCCATGCTCAGCACTCAGACTGGCAATGAGGTGTGGGGAGTGAGAGTCCAAACAGAGAACTCTCCCAGGCTCCAGAATGCACCTGCCACCTGGACTCATCAGGTCTGGATAACTCAGTTTATCTGAGAGTGGATATTGCCTTTGCCCAGCCCCTTTCTCCCATCTTTGGGTTAGAATATCTAGAAATCACAGTAAGGAAATTAAGAAGTTGCCTTGCCTCCCACTGCCCATCTCTGCCAATCTCTGCCGAGCTCCAGGTTCAGGAGTTTGCCCTAAAGCAAGCACCCCAGCCTCACCCCAAATGGGCTTGGGACACCAGGAGCCATCTGACCCCTCCTCCCACCCTGAATGCAGGTGCGCTTCCTGGAGCAGCAGAACAAGCTTCTGGAGACCAAGTGGCAGTTCTACCAGAACCGCAAGTGCTGCGAGAGCAACCTGGAGCCCCTGTTCGAGGGCTACATCGAGACGCTGAGGCGGGAGGCCGAGTGTGTGGAGGCCGACAGCGGGAGGCTGGCCTCAGAACTCAACCACGTGCAGGAGGTGCTGGAGGGCTACAAGAAGAAGTGAGTGTGGCCAGGAGTGACGCTGGGCACGGGAAGTGAACTTATGTAGAGCCCCTTGAATTAGACTAGAGAAGAATTTTCCAGAAGGGCAAGCGGCCATGCAGGCCAGGGACTTGTGTGGCAGGGTCTTCTCATCTGCACCACTGTTGCCCAGATACCTGCCTCAGGGTGGGGCCAGGATTCCCCCAGGACACCTCTCTCTCCCCTACTTCAGCCTTCCCTTCTCGGAGGCTGTCCTCCAGGCCTTGTGGGGAGGATGCTTCTGGAGGCTCCTGGCTTCCTCATGCTGACCTCTCAGTTCCCACCTGTAGCACCTGAGGGTCTGGTCGCTCCAGGCTGACCGGTCCTGGGGCCCCGAGTGTCCCACTGCCTGGGTGTGAGTGCTGATGGTGGATGTGTGTCTCTGGCCCCCACACCTGAGCTAGGATGGACACCCAGATGAGGGGAGGCTGGGACTGCCGTGCCCCAGAGGTGCCACTGTGCACTCCTAGCATGGGGCTGGGTGTTGAGTCCTTATTTGCCTCCTAAGGTGACCTCACAGCAGCTGTGGGAATGGGGCTGTGAGGTCCCAGACAGCAGCTCCCTGGACCCCTCAATTTAAAGTCGAGAAAAGATCCTAGACACATTCCAGATCCAACCAGACAGAACGGAGCTAGTAGAATTGCTGGGTTCTAGCTTCGGGCGCTCACTCATATTGTCCCCTCCACTGAGGTGAAGAGGAGGTGGCCTATGGGGAGCCCCCCCCTTTCCCTGACCTCCCTCTCTGCCCTCTTCTGCCTCAGGTATGAGGAAGAAGTTTCTCTGAGAGCAACGGCTGAGAATGAATTTGTGGCTCTGAAGAAGGTCAGTAACAAGGGATCTGGAAGCACAGACACCTGGGATCTTGGAATGACAGACTCTTCTTGGGGAGACCCAGTGGGTCTCAGCTTCAGCGTGGGGTATATGGCCTGGCCAGATCGGGCTGGGAAATCCCAGGGGTTAGGTCATGGAAAGCTCATTCAGGTCATTAATGAAGGGCAGGAACCTTGGCCTGTGCGCTAGCACCCTGCCCTGGGTAGGGTTGATGGCTGGGCTGACCTGTGGATGTCCTGCTGTGCTTGAGAAGTTGTGGTCTCTGGCTGAGACCCTGTGGAGGCAGGGTAGCTCCAGTCTCTCTGTTGAGAAACAGTGTCCCATCCCACACTGTGGGATGTCTGACCAACAGGAGGGGCCCAGTCCCAGGTGTTGGGGAGGATGGAGCCAAATCCAGAGTGACCAAGTGGAGTCTTGAGGATTTCCAGGGGACATAGAGAGGTCAAGGTGGGAGCAGGGAGTCAGTCTGGCGGGCTTGCCGGAATAGGGAGGGTAAGAAGTAGAGCTGGGATCACAGAGGAGAGAAAGGCAGGGGGCCCATCTCAGGCACAAAGGGGTTTGTTCTCAGAAAGGCAGGAGGCTGCAAAGCCCATCCCAGCAGGTCAGAAAGTATGGAGATGCCACGGAAATAGGAACAGTGGTAGTGTTTTTCCTTGGCCTCTGTGAATGGGAGAGAAGAGAGAGGAGTTTGGGATGTTGACCAGTGGAGGTCCTCTGAGCTTAAGGGCACCTAATTTTTCCAGGAAGTGGACTGTGCCTACCTCCGCAAGTCAGACCTGGAGGCCAACGCAGAGGCCCTGACAGAGGAGATCGACTTCCTGCGACGCCTGTATGAGGAGGTGAGGGGCTGTGGCCCAGGTGGAAAAGCAATAGCTGGCCTGGAAGAGGGGGCTTTGGCCTGGGACTGCATTGGCCAGGGATTAGGGTTGGGCGGGAGGCTGCAGTCCATGAGGCTGTAGTGGGAACTGGGGCAGAGCCAGGGAAGGGCTGAGGGTTAAGAAGATTGGGTTCGCACTGTGGTGGGTGAGGCTGGGGTGTAAACAAGATCCTTCACCATCTGCAGGAGATCCGCGTCCTCAACGCCCACATCTCAGACACCTCAGTCATCGTCAAGATGGACAACAGCCGGGATCTGAACATGGACTGCATTGTGGCCGAGATCAAGGCTCAGTACGACGACATCGCCAGCCGCAGCCGAGCTGAGGCCGAGTCCTGGTACCGCAGCAAGGTGAGGGGTGCAGGACACCTGCCTCCTAGACACAAAAGTGGGCCGGTTGTCAGGTATATATTAACAAGGCACCTTTTGTCTGCGGATTCTGAACCCTTAGAATGGTAACAGAAGAGTACACAGCTCTCAGGTTATAGTGTCTGGGTAGGACTGCCATGTATGGTTGCACAGGCTGAGAACTATACAACCATGTGGTGTGTGAATGGGAGGAAACTCCATCCTGAGCCTCAGGAACATCTCTGCTTCCCCCCAGTGCGAGGAGATGAAGGCCACGGTGATCCGGCACGGGGAGACCCTGCGCCGCACCAAGGAGGAGATGAACGAGCTGAACCGCATGATCCAGAGGCTGACCGCCGAGGTCGAGAATGCCAAGTGCCAGGTATGGGTCGCCTGGGGCCTCCCCAGGGGCACACAGGCAGTGTGTGCCCCAGATGGGTCTCACCATTCATGCTCCAGCCCATTTGCATGACAGATGTCCCTGGTTGTGGTCCCTCTGGGGGACTCAGTTAATGAAGGGGAGAGGCTTGTTCTTGGGATGTTCCCAGCTGGGGGAGGGGAGAGACTGGACTCCCCCAGGAAATGGACTGAGAGACCCAGGACCATAACCCACTCTGTTCTCTCCTGGGCCCCAGAACACCAAGCTGGAGACGGCAGTGACCCAGGCTGAGCAGCAGGGCGAGGCGGCCCTGAGCGACGCGCGCTGCAAGCTGGCCGAGCTGGAGGCCGCCCTGCAGAAGGCCAAGCAGGACATGGCCTGCCTGGTCAAGGAGTACCAGGAGGTGATGAACTCCAAGCTGGGCCTGGACATCGAGATC
>PJEM01019106.1:0-16859 GCA_004023845.1 Helogale parvula
TGTCTTCTGCCCATTTCTTCACTGGATTATTTGTTTTATGATTGTGAAGTTTGGTGAGTTCCTTGTACATTTTCGATATTAGCCCTTTATCTGATATGTCATTTGCAACTATCTTTTCCCATTCTGTCGGTTGCCTATTAGTTTTCTTGATTGTTTCCTTTGCCTTGCAGAAGCTTTTTATCTTGATGAAGTTCCAAGGATTCAGTTTTGCTTTCATTTCCCTTGCCTTTGGGGATGTGTCAAGTAGGAGATTGCTGCGTTGGAGGTCTAGGAGGTTTTTCCCTACTTTCTCCTCGAGGGTTTTGATGGTTTCCTGTCTCACATTCAAGTCCTTCAGCCATTTTGATTTTATTTTTGTGTAAGGTGTTAGAGAGTGGTCTAATTTCATTCTTCTACATGTTGCTGTCCAGTTTTCCCAGCACCGTAGTAAGATGTTTTGAAGGAATGTATGATGGGATTGTTGGCAGCTTGGTTGAAGGGTGTGAGCAGAGAGAGGAGTCAAAGTTTCTGGCCTGAGCAACTAGTACAGAAATACAGTAAAATGGGGAAGAGTATGGAAGGAGCAGGCTTAGGGACATACATGAGAAATTCCATCTTGAACATGGATTGTGATTTCATGGGGAAATTCAATTCATCTGTCTTTCTAGCTGAGGTCTGTGGCTAACTTGGCAGGACAGTGTTCTAGCAGGGGAGGACATCAAATCAAAACCCGGGGTGGCAATGATGCCTGACTATGGAAAAATTTGTACATGAATGTTTATAGGTTTATTGATTAAAGACCAAACCCTAGAAACAATTCGAATGTCTATCAACAAGAAAATGGATAAGCAATTGATGGCTTGTACATACAGTGGAATAAAGCTCAGGAAAAAAAAAAAAAAAACCCACACCAAAACCAGAAACGAAAAACACATGCAACCTGGCTGGATCTCAAATGCATTATGCTAAGCAGAAGAAACCTTACACTCAAAAGATTACAAACTGTAAGATTCTTTTTGTATGAAGTTCAAGAACAGGCTAAACTAAGCTAAAATCAGAACAGTTATTTCCTCTGAGGAGGAGGATGGGATTGACCAGGAGGGGCACACAGGAGCTGTCTGGGGTGATGGAAATGTTCTGTATTTTGATCCAGGTGGTGGCTTCACAATAGATATGTGAGTTTTAAAATTTTATCTAGCAGAATCCGTATGCATTTTACTGTGCGCAAATTAAACATTTTAAATTTTTTAAAGTGACACAATAAAAAGAAAATGACCTTTGAAGTTGGGGTTATTTGGAGTACCCAGCTCCTTATAACAGATCCTAAAATGATGGAGTGGTGTGGGGGTACTTACACCTTCTTTTGGTTGCCCAGTGTCTGAAACCTCCCCTTATACCTGGAGGCACCCCGCACTATGGACCTGCTTTCTCCAGCTACGAGGTTGTGGGTCCAGAACCAAGCTCCGCCTCTCTGGAATGCTCCCTGGAGCTCTGAGTCTGGGTGAGGCCACAAAGAGCAAAGAGCACTGAGATCACAGCCACAGTCTGAGACAGAGGGTGCCAGGAGCGGCAGCCACATTCTTGCAGTGGTCAGTCCTTCTGATCAATCCCATAAGTCACCCTTTAATCTTCTAATAAATCCCTCTTCTGCTGAGGCCATTCAGAGCCATTTCTGTGGTTTGAGCCCAAGCGCCCTGCCTGGTAAATGCCATGTGGAAAGAGCCCAGGGCTGAGTCAGAGAGACCTGGATGGTGTCCTAAGTCACTCTGGTTCATCAAGTCCTGCCACACTGGTGATCAGACAGCCAGAGGGAGCTTAGCCCATGACCAGCCCAATTCATGAGGGAAAGCCAAAGGGCAGAGGGAGAGCCCCCTGGAAGGGTGGGGAGAGCTACTGAGGGCAGCTGCAGGGCAAGCCGGCCCAGCAAGGGATTCCAGTTTCAGCTTTGCAGGGGCATGCTGCAGCATACCGGTCTTACTGGACTTAGGGCTTGACCTGGGCCCACAGAGCTGGATCCTTACAATCTAGACAGAACACTAGGCAGGCGCAACTTTCAAGGAATGAGGGGCCCACATCCCTGCCTGGAAATGTTTTCTGGGGCAAAACAGAGCCTGGACCTCAGGGAGCCCTCAGCAGAAAAGGAGACCAGACCCAAGATGTGAGATATTCTTACAGCTCACAGGGCACGCACGCACACACGTGCACACACACACACACACACACACACACACACACACACACTCTAGCCTCCTCAAAGAGGGATCTCCTTGTTTAGGAGGGAATGCAGGGGAAAAGATGGGAGAGTGCCACTGCGGTCCCACTGCTCTGTTTGCAACCAGGGTGGATGTTGCTAATCCATCACCAAACCCTGGCAGCATAACCAGTGACAGAGCTGGGATGTCAGCTGGAGGAAGACCTGTCTGATTTGCAGCCCTGCACTGGAAGGCATGGGAGACCTTGGGAGATGGCACTGTGCATGTGCATCTGGGCCCTGGGGTCCCTGCTGCCTACAGGCTGGGCAATCTTGTTAAGTCCTCTGACCATTTCCGGGGTTTGGTGTTCCCCTGTGTAGGAATTCTAACTTTGCAGGGCTGTTAGCTGACAAACTGAGGCCCAGTATGGGGAAGCATTTTAAACTTTTCAGGGTTGTACACATGGGAGTGGTTTTACGGCTTAGTTTTATTTTTCCTTTGAGAGGCATTAGCCGCTCAGGATGGTGGCTATGAGGGACCTACGAAGGACCTAGGAGGGAGCATGAAGGGATAAGATGAAGACTTGGGGTTCTGTTTGAGAGGAAGGACTACCTAGGAGGTGGGAGGGATAGAAGGATCCAGAAAGAGAGAGGGCTTGGCCTTCTAGAGTCCCCCCACTTTGGGAAAGGGAAGGCTCAGGACAAGGCTCAGGGGTAGAGGGCATTCACTCATGGTGGCTCTGCGCTCCCTTAGTTGCTGGGCTCAGAGAGTTGGGAGTCAGTGGGGGGAATGTGGTGGGAGAGCTTAGTCTTCCTGCCTAGCCTTCCAACTGCAGACTCCTGGGTGGTCTGGACCTACGTCAACATTGCTCCCCACGCCTCTCTTGGCCCTCCTCCCTGCAGCTCTGAAAAGTCCAGTGGCGTCACTTCTTCCAGATGTGGCCTCCAGATGTGGCTTGGGGCAGGTCAGACAGATCAGGGATGCAGAGGCAGCCAGCAAACCCCTGGCTTTGCCTTCTCCCTCCTTCTCCAACAGGGCCTGCTCAGTACACTCCCTCCCTGCCTCCTTTTCACCACTGGGTCAGTGTACCAGGGACCTAGAGGCACGGGTGGATGGATAAATAAATACCAGTTACGATAAACCTGAGCCAGACAGATGCATCTTTATTCGTGTTGGAAAGAGCTTATAACTGGGGGAGTTGAGAACTCTCCAATATTTCCGTTCTGAGCAGTCCCAGTGGCTCCGGGAAGAGGAAGTGAGCTGTCTACTTGGCTGGGGACCTGCCAGGGCACTGGGCGCAGGGCCAGCAAAGGCCTGAGAGGAGCTGTTGAAAACCTCCCCCTTAATGGGAACAGCCTGGCCCGCGTGTCTCACTGAGATGGAGCCCCAGTTAGGGGGAAAGGCAGCTGTTTTATTAGTGACAGGCTGTGTAAACCAGGTGGTGCAGCTGGGAGTGAGTTCTCTGCCTGGACCAGCGTGTATCAAAGTGTAGCATGTGCTCAAATTCCCCAGGGCTCTTGATCAAATGCAGATTCTGACTCAGTCCATCTGGGATGGGGCCTGGGATCTTTTATTTCTAACTAGCTCTCAGGTGATTCTGATGCTTGCTGGCCTGTGGACCACATTTTGAGTAGCAAGGCTCTGGATATCTAAACCATGTCTATCCTTTTTGACACGTCTCTATTTTTTTTTTCTGGAGGTTTTCCTAGATTTCTTTTGGTTTTGTTTTTTTAAATTAAAAAAGAGCCACAGAGTTGACAGTGAAAAATCTCCTCTTTCTGTCTCCAGCAGCACAGGGATTCCTTCCCATGGTCAACCAATGCTGTTGGATTTTGTGTACATTCCTCACAAAGATATTTTAGGATTTTACAAGTAACTACATACATTCTCTTTTCTCTCCCTGCCCTGTTACGGGTGTTATCTGATACAGTGCTGTTTTGCATTTTGCTTTTTCCATTTTCCAAGCTGCCTTGGAGGTAGCTCCAGTTCTTTCTCTCTCTTTTGAAGTTGCACACCTTCATTATATGCCATAACTTACTGAGGGAACCTCTTGTTGATGGACACTCAGTTGTGTCCAGTCTTTTGCCCTTGTGGATGGCAGTGAAATGAATACCTTGGTAGCCTGTCACTTCTGCCAGGTGCAAGTCTATCTGGAAGACAGAGGCCTGCAAGTGGAAATGCAGGGTCAAAGTCTGCATGCGTTTGTAACTTTGATGAATATTGTCAAACCGACTTCCCCACAGAAGTTAGAGAAGGCCTGTTTCCCTTACTCTCCCAATGCCACATGTTAACAAATTCCTGATCTTTGCCAACTTGATATGTAAAAAATGTTAACTCTTCTTTTTGAAACTCTCTCCTCCATTAGCTTCTATGCTTCTCTTCGACTATTTATCAGTGAGTCATTGTATCCATCTTCTCTGGGCCAGCTGTCTTATCAGGTACTAGGCATCCAGCAGAAGACTCCCGACTAATCCCTGTGCTTTCCTCTAGTAGAGAGATGTACAGCTAATGTACAGACATACATTCCTTTTTTAAATGTCTATTTATTTTTAAGAGAAAGAGGCAGAGACACAGAACCGGAAGCAGGCTCCAGGCTCTGAGCTGTCAGCACAGAGCCCGAAGCGGGGTTCAAACTCACAAATCATGACCTGAGCCGAAGTCAGACATGTAACCAACTGAGCCACCCTGGTGTCCCAAACAGCCAATAATTCCTGATAAGCATGAAGAGCCCTGGGAGAAGGGAGTGAGTTCTCCTGACAGCACTTCTCAAACTTCAATGGGCTTATTGCATCAATCTAAGGATCTTATTAAAATGCAAATTCTCAGTCTGGGGGTCTGGGTGGAGTCCGTGATTCTGCAGTTCCAACAAGCTCCTAGGAGAAGCTGGGCTATTTAGTCCCCGGATCATATCTTGAGTAGCAAGGATCCACCTGAAACAAGTTGGCAAACTTTTCCTCTAAAGGACCAGATAGTAAATATTTTCAGCTCTGTGGGCTACGTAGTCTCTGTTGCAGTTCTTCAACCCTGCCTTTTCAACCCTGAAAGCAGCCCCAGATCATAGGTAAATGAGTGGGTGTGGCTGTGCTCCAATGAAAATGTATTTACAAAATAGGCAATGGACTGGATTTGGCCAGCAGGCCCTGGTTTGCTGACCCTTGCCCTACAATGCCATAGGCACCCACATATCTGCTTGCTGGAGTGAGGAGGAAAGGGTGCTATTGGAGCAGCAGCAGGGGTCTGAGCTTGTCTAGGGGTCAGTGGTGCCTGGAGGAATGGCGTATTAGTCAGAGTCCAACCAGGAAAACAGAAACTGGGGTTTAATAGAGGTAATTAAATGCAGGGAATTGGTTACATAGGTAATGGGAGAGCTGAGCAGTCATCCAGGGGCAGCCCAGAGATTAGCAACAGCAGGAAGCTGCTATACCCTGGGGAAGAGGAGGACGGGGTGTTACCTGGGCTCAGATTACCCAGGGGGAATGAGAACCATGGTGGGTATACCCACAGGGAATACCCACAGAGAATAGGAATCACAGACAAAGTCCAGCTGTGGTTGGAGACTCTGGGAGGGAGCATCCTAGCATCTGCCTTTTTCTTGCCTTCCTGTCTCCCACCCATTGGCCAAACCTAGTTGTGATCTGACCTCTATGGGAGGCTGCATGGACCAGCCCCCATCATATAGAGCTAAGCAGGGGAAGTCAAGACATGATCTGAGGCCAACAGGTCAAGGCCCAGTCAAAGGACACTTAGAATGAGACTCAAGGGTAGGTTGTTGACCAGGCACGTGATGGAGGAAGGATGGGTGTTTCAGGCACAGAGATCAGGCATAGGGTGTGTAGGGGTGAATGTGTGGGAGGAGGCCAGCAGAGTGGCCCCTCCCTTAAGCAGGATGACATTTATGCTTTAGAATGGGAGTTGGCAAACATCTTTGTCACATAGTTTTCTTTGTTTTGTTTAAAAACAAAATGTAGAAACGTAAAAACCATTCTTAGCTCACAGGCCACACCAAAACACCGCCGGCTTTTGGCCCATGACAATTTGCTGGCCTGTTTTAGAAAGATCTACTTAAGAAGGATGGATGGGGCTGGATAGGAGGCTGAGAGCAGACAGAGAGGTGGGAAAGGAGGTGGCAGAAGATGCCAGGCCGGAGATGCTAGACGCCTAACCAGGGCCATCACAGGGGAGGAGGATGAGGTAGAGATTGGGAATGGACCAGACATAGAATGAAGGTTAAGGCTGGGCCTGGAGGGGTTTGCTGACACATTGACTATTCCCCTGATTAGCTTGGAGCCCCTGGCTCCCTTGCTTCAGGGAGCTAAAGGGACGCCTGTCATCCTGGCTGTGTACTTCCCTACCCCACCCTCCAACTCCTCCCTAGACTTCTTTTTAGGGTAAGGAGCAGGTTGTGCTGCCTCTTAGCCAGGAGTCAGGGCTGCCCAGCTGATGATGACTCACTGACTGCTCATTCTAGAATATTGGTACTGAGTGTCTGCTGTTTGCAGTTTCTGGACTTGGTGGCCATTCCAGGATGGCCATGGGTGAGACCTCTCTGGCTTTTGGGTCCAGAGTAGGGCTGGGAAGCCCCTTAACCCGCTGGGTCTAGACACCTTCTGGTAGCCCCCACCATGATCTTGATCTCAGGCTAATTGAGGCATGGACAGGGCTAGAATGTCTTAGTTTGGGCTCCCCAGAAAGAAGAGACAAAGGTTTGAGTGCCAGTAGTTCAATGTACTGTGGGGGAGTGGGAAAGTGAGACAGAAAAGAGAAGCAGCTCATACTGGGCACATTATGAGGTCAGTTCCAACTGTGGTCAGCTGGAACTTAGTCCTTCTGGAGAACTCTGGACTCAGAGAAGAGCATGTGCCCCAGAGTCAGCCTGTCTGAGGGGCGAGGAGCTGGGGTATTTATACGTCAACTCCTGTGAGTTACAAATGGGGTTTCTCCAAGGCATGCTAACTCCCTGGCACTTGGAGTCTGCTACTTGGCTTTCTGCTGCTCAGGAACAAAATCTCTCAGGTGTAGACATGAAGGAGGAAGAGAGCTGGGGCTTTCTGAAGTGGTAAGGCCCCAAGGAGACGAGCAGGATGTCTGAACATGCTATTGATAATTATCCTCTGTTTTTGAAGGATGGAGAAATGGAGAAGCAAAATGACAGCCTAAGTCACAGGGAGCTTTGTAGCAGTGGGGAAGCTGGAGTTCAGAGCATGTGGGTCCAGCCCCTGCCATCATGGGTGTTCTGGACATCAAAGGCCCTGTTCTTCATGTCTTATAGGCTGATCTAGTTGCCCCACTTGCCTGCCTTCAGCATTTTCTACCCTGAATATTTCCCACTTCCTTAGTCTACCCAGAGCCCAGAGCCATATCTAGGAAAAAGGAGGGTGGCAGGACATGTATCTATGGCAAGACCTGGCTTTCTTTCCAAGTGCCTATATGGCGCTTACAGAGCCTAGGAGGAAGGTAAGCAGAAGACAGAGTAGGGTCAGGAGTTGGGAGGTGGCCAACTGGTCAAGCTGTGGGGGCAGGATGTACTGAGCAAAAGCAGAGACAGAATGGGATAGGGTCAGTGTGGAGGGCTCCCAAGGGGACTGTGAAGTGGGCTGGGCAGGTCTGAACTCCCTGCCACTTGTCCTGTTTACTTCGGACCTGGGATACTTTGCATATGTTCCAGGGAGCAGACGTCCCAAGCCTTGGCACTAAAAGTCTGTGTGTTCAGAATTAAGCATGAGCCAACCACTCAGTCATCTGTTCATTCAAAGATCACCTATGAGAGCTCAGTATACCCCAGTCATTGTGCCAACCACCTTGGGGGAAACATGGAGGAATCAGGTTATTAGCTGTTCTCAGAACCTATTGCATCTTGTTTGGTGGGGGGTGGGTACATCAATTTTCTTCCACCTGAACTCGCCATTCTTCATTGAGTCCTGAGTTGGATGGTGGAAGACAACACAGCCCTCAGGGAACCCCTAGTCTAAGAGGGAGACAAACTTTGAAATCCAAATGTGGAGTTGCTCCTTTCTCAGGGAAGCTTAGAAATAGTTTTCTTCCTGAAATCTTTGATACCCAAAGTGGGTGGAGGTGACTGGAATTTCCACCTGAGTGGCCCAGCAGAACCCCCATGAAATCCCATCCTGTTCCTAAACCTATCTATCCTGTGACAGATTGTTAGCAGAGATGGCTGTACCCTCTTGCTCCCTTTGCTCCCTTTGCAATGTGGCTCTGCAGCTTCTCCTATCAAGAATATATTCTTCATCCCTTGAATCTTGGCTGGTATATTAGTCAGGTTTCTCTAGAGAAGCAGAACCAAAAGCATCTCTCTCTCTCTCTCTCTCTCTCTCTCTCTCTAGCTATCTATCATCTAACTATATCTAAATAGAATTATCTAAAATTAGATAATTAATCTAAAATTAACCACCTCAGTTGGCCTGTCACTTGTTTTGGGTCACAGAGTGTGGTGAAAGTGATGGTATATGAGTCCTGAATGTAGGCTTCAAGAAGCCTGCCTTAATTCCAGTCACTTTCTTGGAATTCTGCCCAGCTACCATGTGAACAATCTTGGGCTGGGCACTGGAGGATGAGCGACCAGATGGAACAGAGATGATTCATGGCAACTGATGTCAGGTCCTATCCAACTTGGCAAGTGACTGCATATATACAAGGGAGCCCAGCCAAGATAAAATTGCTCAGGAGAGCCTGGACCCATTTACTGACCACAGATTTGTGGGCTAAATAAATAGTTGTTTTGCCACTTAGTTTTTGGAGTGGTTTGTTATACAGCAAAAACTAGCTGTTACAGCCCAATTTCTGCAGTATCCTCTCAGCCTACCATCTTGGCTGATGGAGAAGACACAGGCAAACAGAGGGCCTATTTCAGGTTATGGTAAGGCTCTGCAGGTGTCTATATCCATTGGGGGCATGCATGTAGACACTCTTCCACCCTGATATTTAAATATAGCTCTGCCCAAGCACACTCTGGCCTGACAGGTTCCCACGATAATGTGCCAGAGCAGAAGGAGGGTTGGGAGCTGGCACCTGGCAGCCAGGGAAGTGCATGCTGGGGGTCAAGGGAGACCAAGGACTCTCTGTGCTCTAGTCCCGGAGGAGCCTCAGGGATGCATCATAGCGTAGAGCTCAAGAAAAGTCTTGAAAGCAAATCTGGGCCAAGTTCTGCTTCTATTGCTCAACAAGCCTGTCCTGGGGCAAGTTGCCTCACCATGCAGAACCTCAGTTTCTCCAAGGGCAGACTTAGGGTTTGAGGGGCTCAAAGCTGATATAAGTTGGGAGTCCTCTTTAAGCAGAAGAACACAAGACTAGGATCACAAAATTGCAGGAAGGGACCCAGGCAAGTGAGCTTAAACTTTTTTAGCTTTGCAGTAAATCGATTCTGGCTTCCTCACTGATAAAATAGGACATTTGATAATAGTGATGGAACAGGATTGTTTTGAGGTTCAGAAGAATATACCATATATTCATAGTGGGTGGGATCCAGCTTTGTATGGAGGAAATGGTTCATGTGGCCACTGGTGGGTGGGTTACTGTGGGGAGAGATGGGGGTGAGGAGGAGTGGACTGAGAGGGATGGTGTGGTGTCTATACTCCCACCTGGCCCATGGACTGCCCCTGTGGCTTGCAGAGAGGGGATAATGGCAGACATGGGAGCTGATTTCATGAGGGACGTCAGGAAATCCTGGGGCCTAAGTGAGGTTATAGCACGTTTTTGGACACAAAGTTGGGGCATATATTTTCTTCTCTGGCATAAGGGGGTAAAATGGAAATTCTTGAGCAAGTGATTTATTGAGGACATACTTTCAGAGAAGCATAAACAAGAGGGAGGGGAGCAGAACAGGGCAGGGGAAGATGCCCTGCAAGAATGGGGTCTCAGCTGGCATCTAGCCTCATCCTAATCCCACAGGGAGCTCTAAGGTGTGAACAGACCAGAGAGTTGTCCCCCCTTGAGGTAAGCAGGGCAGGCTTTTGTCCCCTAGTGTCTATCAGTTGCTTGGAGGAGGGTGGGGAATAAAACTTTCTAGAGTCACCCATCAGCCAAGAACAATTCTTGGGAGAAGGGAGCAGCCTCATAGCAGCTGGTGGATGGGCACAGTGGCCAGGGAAAAGGGATCTGGTCAGGGCACCAACAGAATGTACCACAAGGGTCCTCCTCACATTTCTGCATGATATACAGACCTGTCATGGTATGGGGTTGGCACCTTGGGGAGTGCAAGGGGATGAATGGTTAGAATTTAGGAGGGACCACAGTACTGATCTTTAGGCTACTTTGGCAGGGGCAGTGGTGAGATGTTGCCCCCCAGTGGCTTCTAAGGACTTGGCTTTCTAGAAGGAGTCCTAGTGCTAAGTTCATCTGGAATGGCCTGGGGACTTCCAGAAATAACCGAGGCAAGTTAAGGGGCCCTGAGGCACCCGTGGTCTTCAGATGGGGGTAAAAGCCCAAGAGATGAGTATTTATCCTGTTAATGAAACCTCATTTGTGTCCATGGGGTAGCGAGGCCTGGAGCTCTGGGCACATGAAGGAAAGGGCTTTGTCAACTCTAAAGTACAGGCTGATTTCCAAGGCCATGCATGTGATCAGACGGGAATTGGTTTCCAACCCTGTGGAAGGACCAGAGATTCACTCTGATCCTGGCAATGGTCCATTAGCTGGTTCATAAAGCAGAGGAACTAGGGAGGAAGGTATAGCAGTTTGGTGCAACTGGGGTCCTGGACCTTGCTGTGTCCTATAATTGAAGGCGATGTTATTTCTCT
Organism: Helogale parvula; assembly: GCA_004023845.1. Lineage (NCBI taxonomy): Eukaryota > Metazoa > Chordata > Mammalia > Carnivora > Herpestidae > Helogale > Helogale parvula. The sequence goes on from PJEM01019106.1 coordinate 10,925, forward strand.
TTGGTGAGATGGGTCTTAAAGAAAAGCAAGTGGACCAGCAAGTGGTATAGGCTGGAGCATAAAATGAGACAACCAATTGGCAGCTTTTTATGAAGTTAAACACATATCATAGGACCTAGCAATTCTTCTCATAGGCATTTACCCGGGAGAAATGAAAACATATCTTATTAGTTATCTGTTACAGTGTATTAAATTATGCCCAAAGTTAGCAGTTTAATTTTTTTATTAAAAGTTTTTAAATGTTTATTTATTTGAAAGAGAGAGAGCAGGGGAGGAGAAGAGAGAGAGGGAGACACAGAATCTGAAGCAGGCTCCAGGTTCTGAGCTGTCAGCACAGAGCCTGATGCGGGGCTCAAACTCATGAACCATGAGATCAGGACCTGAGCTGAAGTCAGATTCTCAACTGACTGAGCCACCAAGGTTCCCCTCCCAAAACTTAGCAGTTTAAAAGAAGAAAACCACTTCTTATCTTCACAGCTTCTGTGGGTCAGTAGTCCAGGAGCAGCTCAGCTGGGTGGTTCTGGCTGGAGGTCTTTCATAAAGTGATAATTTGGTGGCCACCACCAGGAAGGTTGGATGGAGCTGGAAGATCTGTTCCTAAGATGGGTCACTCAGACACCTGGTAAGTCAGTGCTGTTAGTGATAGGCATTATCACTTCTTCTCCACATGGGACTCCCTATAGGGATGCTTGAGTGTCCTTATGACATGGCAGCTAGCTTCCCCCGGAAAAAGAGGTCCAGAAAATGAGGCAGAAACTACAATGCCTTTTATGACCTAGCTTTGGAAGACACATACTTCCATTTCTGTGTATCCTACCAACTACTTGGCAGCTCTATCCAGTGTGGGAGGGTTCTGCATGATGTCATGAATAGTAGGAAGGGAGGGTCATTGGGGGCCATTTTGGAGGCTGGTGACCTCAGGGGTTAATGCAGCCATGTCTCCTCTGTTCTGCCCAGAGCAACACAAGCAAACCTTTGGTATCTTGGGATTCTAGTGTATGGAGTCTTGAGTACCCCTGGGGACATCTGTGTCGGGACTTCGTTTCCAGTGGAGCTGTAACAGCAGTAGCGGCAGCAGAAGACTGCAGTGCTCAGCAAGAGCGCAGAGGGGCCATGGTCTGGCTGGAGGGTATGGGTTCTTGAGTAAAAATGGCCTTGCTCCAGAAGTGAGCCATGATGTGCAGTGTGGTGCCGTGTGGGTTAATTAGGCCCAATGGGAGGGACCAGAGGAGTCACTTGGTCTCCATTTTTATATATTCCTCCAAGAATCCAGGACACCCAAGGAAGCCTCAACTGGTATGTCAAATTCAAGCAAAGTGCATATAGAAATACTTTGATGAAGAGGGATCTCCAAACCCAAGGGCTTGTCCTTCTCATCCTAGAGTCTCCTTGGCAGGGCAGAGGGTGTGTGAGGGGTCTCTCTGTGCCATGAAACCCAGACATAGTGCCAGTCTCCAGATTGTGGTCCCATGATACCTCTCCTGCTTTCCAGGACAGGAAGCAGGACTCACCCTCCATTTGTTAAGTCCCTTTATTATCTGGGCATGATCTTTATGAATAGGTCACTTCAACTGAGTTGCAGTGAGTTCTGATTGCTGGGCTCCTCCCTAGGAGTTGAGTCCTCAGCTGAGTGTATATGTTCTTAAACCCCAATCCTTTTCCTCCGAGCCCACCAGCTCAGTTCCCTGTCTGGAAGCCGGGAGGTGGAATGAAGTTGTGCCCCTCCCATCATATAGGCTGTGTTAGAGGATGGAGGTAGGAAGCAAGAAATAGCCTCCAGTCCTAGAGGGCAGCCTATTTTTTTCATTGGATTTTGGGGCTCCAATGGTGGATTTTGAATGAATACAGAAACTTAGGGACCCCCTTAAACAAGAAGACTTCTTTTTCATTACCAAAGCCCACCTTAAGTAGGAGTGTGGGAAAAGAGATGAGACTGTGGGACAGAGAGGCAGTGCTCCTTTAAAGAGGAACCCAGGGTTTGCAGAGCAGTGCAAATTAACATGCAAATGGTCTGCAAAAGGAGACTTGGGACCCAGGGCATTGGACTTGGATGAACCAAAGTGTTCTCGTGCCAGTGTGCCCAGCCCTGAATCATGGTTCTCTGCTGGATGTAAGAAGAGGTGCTACAGCTCCAGAATTTCTATAAAGGAGGCGCTGGGATGGGGGTTGCAATCTGGCTGGGAGGCAGAAGGCTGTGGAGAGTCACTGAACTGACACAGGAGCCACATAATTTTTTAATGATTGTACATTTATTACAGGGTAGCTTTGATTTTCAGTTTCCTATCTTTAATCTGTTAACGTGACAGCAGGAATCAATGTCACTTTAATAACTCCCCTACCCAATTATTGGGCTACCTCTTTCCAACTTGACAGTCTATTTTGGAAATTTGTAAACTACTCCTCCCTTCATGTTCCTTTCCCACCTGAATTCAGCTGGAATGGAATTTGGCGTTCTTTTCATGTACTTGCCTGTTCGAAGTTTATTTCAATGACCAATGCAGACCCCTTCCTGGAGCTCTAAACTCAAGTAGCACAGTTTCCTAAATGACTCTCCCTGGATATCTCCCAGGGACCTCACGCTGAGTGGATTTGAGATAGGACACTTAGTCCTCCAAAATCCAGTTCTTTGGAGTATTCCACACTCCACTCCATGTCCCATTAAGATGGGAGCCCCATCCAACTAGCGTACAAGCCAGAGGCTGAGGTCAGCCTGGATACCTCCCTCACTCTCCTGCCTCTCTGCTCTCCCACCCCTGCCCCATGCAATCTATCTCTAAGTCCTAAGTCCTCTACTGTTTCATTGGCTCTTACTATTTCTTTACTATTTGAATGGCTCTTAACTGGTCTCCTGGCACCAGCTCATACCATTCCATCCCCAACTCCCCCAATCTTCGCTCAGATGTCAGGGTTATTCATGTCCCCTCTGTGATGCTGTAATCTGTGTAATATCAGAAAGCTGCTGCCCTTCTCTGAGCCTTAGCTCCCCATTGGTCAAAGGAGAAGTTGCCAAGGCTTGCCAAGGACCAGCACAGATCAGTTTCTGGGGTGTCATGGCTCTGAGAGGCTGGCTGCTTTCTGGACAGAGAGTAACCCCACGGTGAGGGGAAGGAACCCTAGGGTTTAGGAACTACAGTGCAAGCAGTCCTTGGAGCCTTCACTTTTCAGGTCTTTACAGCCTGCCTGCCACTTTCTGCCACCAAGATGAAAGAAGTGTAAGACACAACTGAAATTCCCATGTCTATTCTGGTTCCGCTTCCCCTCTCCCACATACCAAAAATATGTGCTTGTTTTTCTCCCATTCCAGAACTTGAAAGCCAACACAGTCTAACCCACTGTGTCATCACTGTGAACTATTATATACTGATTAAAAAAACCCTTCACTTTGAAATTGTTATAAATTCACAGAGAGTTGCAAAGATAGTACAAAAAGGTCTCATGTACCCTGTACCCCTCGTCTGGCTTCCCCCAATGGTTATGTCTTACCTAACTATAGTACAGTACCAAAACTGAAAAATTGGCATTGATACAATGTATGTATAGTTCTGTTATTTTGTTACTTGTATAGATGTGTGTAATCATCACTCATATCAAGATACAGAGCTGTTTCATCGCCACAAAGGTCTCCCTCTCTCCAGTCCTCTGTAGTCACGTTTGCCCCTCTTCTTACTGTCCTGAATCCCCGGCAATCACTAATGTGTCCTCTATCTCCATATTTTTGTCATTTTGAGAAATGTTACACAAGTAGGAGCATATAGTGTATGAGCTTTTGTTTTCCCCTCCCCCTCCCCCCATATCCCAGAGAATCATCCAGGTTGTTGCATATATCAATTGTTTCAATTTTTGCCTAGTAATGCATGGTGTGAATATTCTTGTTTGTTTATTCATTTGTAAGACATTTTGATTGTTTCCTGTTTTTGCTACTATATTTAAAGCTGCAGTGAACAATTCTTGACAGGCTTTTGTGTGGACATAACTCTTTATTTCTCTGGGACAAATGTCTGGGAGTACAATTGCTGGGTTGTATGGTAAGTGTATGCTTTGTTTTTAAAGGAAATTGCCAAGCTATTTTCTTTTTCTGTTTTTATTTTGAGAGAGACAGAGAGAGTGTGAGTGGGGGAGGGGCTGAGAGAGAGGGAGACAAAGAATTCCAAGTAGGCTCTATGCAGTCAGTGTACAGAGCCTGACCCGGGGCTCAAATTCCCAATGGAGCCACCCAGTCATCCCTTGTCTAAAAAAATGTTCATTTACTTTGGGGAGGGGGAGGAGCAGAAAGAGAGAGAGAGAGAGAGAGAGAGAGAGAGGAAGGGAGAGAGAGAATCCCAAGCAGGCTCTCTGCTGTCAATGCAGAGCCCAGTATGGGGCTTAATCCCATGAACCATGAGATCATGACCTGGGCCAAAATCAAGAGTCAAACATATGACAGCACCATCCAGGGCCCCTTCAGATCTTTTCCTATTTTTTAATTGATTTTTCTGTTTTTGTTTTTGCTCTTGAGTTGCATGAGTTCTTTATATATTTTGGGTATTAACCTCTTATCAGATATACTGTCTGCAAATATTTTCTCTGATTTGGTAGGTTGCGTTTCCATGCTGTTGATTGTTTCCTTTACTGTGTGTCGGGGACTGCCATGTTTCTGTCTGCCTCAAGGCAAGGATTATTCACTCAGCAGAGTGAGCCAGTAAACAAGATTTGCATCTGGAAGTTGGCGACAGTCATGCTGAGCCAGACCAGAGGGCCAAGGTGCATAAAGATCAAAACCCTTTCAGTGTTAATTCTCCGCCTCCCAGCATTGCTGAAGGCAGATCGGGGCGTTTCTTTTACCTGGTATCTGACGTAAAGTCAAATGCTTTGTTCTTTCCGCCCTGAGAATGGTATATAATGACAGCTTTCTCAATCAACACTCTCTCTCTCTCTTCGCATTACCAGAAACCGTGAGTGTTGTGTTTTATTTTCTGTACGTCCCCTTTTGTCCCCTTCTTCCTTTTTCTCTCACCTTCGTCAGGAGAAGAACCCGTGTCGGTCCTTTGCCCCACGGGCCAGAGCGGCCGGGGAGGGATACGGCATAATGGCGCCCAACGCGGGGCTGAGGTGAAGTACCCGCAATAAGGCGCGCCCAGAGCCGGGATGGGCGCCCTGGGGCCTGGCGATCTAACACGCCACGGTGCCTGCTGCCCTAACCTAGAGTAGAGGCAAGTCCCGTGCCGCTATGGCCCAGAACGGAGCGTATGATGGACGGACTTCCGTTTCCCAGTCCAGCGATTTTAGTCTCCCAAGGGAAACAACTTGACCAGCGGTTTTTTGTTCCGCAGCCGTTTCCGGGGCGGCGTGTTAGGGACCAGGTGCGCCATTCCCGGGACCGGGTTTTCGGCCTGGTTCAGATCCGGGAGAAAATTTAGAGGCCAGCTCACGCGAGGATATCTTGCGCTGGGTCCGTGGCTGGGGAATTCATCGGTAATCTCAGAGCACAGGGAGTGAAGTTATCTAAGTGTTTTTCTCAGTCCTTTTCTGTATAACCTCTGCGAAAAAAGAATAGCCTTTGGTGTGTGTGTGTGTGAATGAGTGCTACCCTTTGTTGTCTTTGTGTCACTGTATTATTTAATATCAAGACTTACAAATAAGGGGCAATTACAGAGTCTGTTGTACTTGTTTTTGGTTAGCTACGAACACCCTCCCATAATATAGGCAAAGTCAGAGTCAAAAATGTAAATTAAGCTTTGAGCCATAAGGAGTCTAACGTTAGAGAACTCTTTATTGATATTAAGAGCGTAGATTAAGTTTTGAGCCATATGGAGTTTAAAAAGGACTCTATATAGATGTTCTTCCATCCTAAAGAGGGTACCTGTCTAAACCTCCGGAGGTAAGCTAATTTTTCATCTAAAAATATTTGCACATGTGCTTTTTGTTTGGGGCATCACTACTTCCTGCCCCGGGACCA
>PJEM01019107.1:0-16857 GCA_004023845.1 Helogale parvula
CCAGAAAAAAAAAAAAAACCCAAACACAAAACACCCGATAACAAAAGTGAAAACCCACAAAACTCCAATGTGACCAGGACACGGGAAAACTCAGGTCCTGCTCTCGGCGGGCCTCCCCCTGCGGGGACATCCCTGCCCGAGTGCATCCTCGCCCGCGTCCTTCCCCGGCTGCCCTGCCGCCCCAGCCTCTGCGGCGTGGGGACTGTTGTCACACGTGTTGGTCCGCCTGCCGACGGGCGCGTGCCAGCGGCGGTGTGGGGCAGAGGCCGGAGAGAGCCGGCTGGCCCGGGCCCGGACCTCACAGCCCTTCTCTCCCTGAGGGCGCCGCCCGCGAGGTGAGCGAGGTCCCCCATGGAGGAAGCCTGTGGGGCGTCCGGCTGCAGGGGCCCTGAAGTGACGAAGCGGGGCTGGAGCCCGGGGACGCCCCTCCTCGGCGGCTATGGCACGAGCCCTGTGTGGCCCCCCACCCGAGTCCCTGGTGGAAACGCCCCACGAACGCCGCCGCGCCCCTGGGTTCCTCTCTGTTAGACGGCTATTTCTGGATCCCTGCTGTGCATCCAGAGATCCGGGCAGGGAGCAGACGTGGGCGCTGCCCTCGCAGTGGTCCCGGGTCGGTCCTTGGTCTGCGGGGGGCAGCAGGGGGTGGGGGGTCCGGCCTGAACCACTCTGGCCGGGCATGGGCTCTGGCCGCAGCACGGAGCCTCACGGGGTGTTGGCGGACTCGGGGTGTCAGCACACGGAATGTGTTTGGACCATCGCCCCGGCCAGACCGGAGCGTGGTCGTCGTGGAATCGGGGGGCAGAGCAAGCCTGCCACTCCCCCGCCACGGGAGCCTGGCCTCGCGAGGCTGCCCTCCAGCCTCCCATTAAAAATCCAGTTAATGGGCAACCTGCCAAGCCCTTAGAAGCAATCCGTTTGCGCACAGCTGGGAGGGTCCTCACAGCCCCCATGGCCCCTCCCCGGCCGGGCGGCCCTCCAGGTCCCGGGAGGTGGCCCCGCTGGGTGCATGTGCCTGTACCTGGGGGCTGGAGGGGTGAGTCACTGTCATGTGGCAGAGGAACAAAGCGGGGACATGACACCCTGGATGCCTGATCCCCGAGGCTCCACAGAAAACACCGAGTCAAATATTAATTTCCTGGGTCAAGAGCCTTTGTGTGAACGGCCACCCAGGCCAGGGCCCGGACTGTCGTGCGGCTCTGTTCCCGGAAAAACACACACAAACAGCAGGCATTGGAGGACTCTGCCCCTGGTGGTGACACCGCTGCTGGTTGACCCCCAAGAGCCCTGGAAAGGGACCGTCCTCCGTGCTAGCTGGCAGAGGCGCCCTTTCCCCCGCGGGGGCTGAGCTCACGCCTGGTCAGCACACAGAATCTGGGGTCCTCCGTGGGGTACAAGCGCCTTCCTGTCATCCCGTGTGCTGGTCTGGGGGGTCACCTGTGCCCTCCTGTGCCACTTTGCAGTGGACCTTCGTGCCCTGTAGCTGACACGTCCTCAGCATCCAGAGCATGCTGGTCACCCAGCGGCAGCTCAGTGTGCCCCCAGGAGGGGATGGGTTAACGCACAGGAGATGCCGTGGGGCCCCCAGCCGCCCACCCACCGCGGGCTGGCCCGCCGCCTTCCTGGCTCCGGTTTTCCCGATCGTCCAGTGCGTCCCTCCCGTGGCGGCCATGGGCCCCCGCGGGGCTCTGTGGGTGTGCTGGCGTCGAGAACGAGGCGGGCCCCGGCACGCACAGACGGCACCCAGGAGGTGGCTCTGTTCCCTGGAAGTGAGACTCGGTGCGCCTCGCAAGAGGCCTGAGGTGACCTTGAAACCGTCTGTGTCTGTATCCCTAGTTTAAAAAGAGTGGTAAGTACTCCCCTAGAAAACCGAGTGAAGACACACAGGAATTCATAAAGGACAGAAACGCTGTCATCAAACATATGGGGAAAAAAGTCTCACCAACAGCCAAATACATGCAAATGAGGTGGCATTTGATGTAAGAGCGTGTGTTTTCGGGACTCGGCATGACCTCCCGGTTGGTTTGTGAACCGTCTTCCCGGTGGTGTAATTGACGCAGCGCACGATTCACTGATGGATGTCGTACAAGGCGGAGGTTTGGGCGCCTTCCCGGCCACACGGCCGTCGCGGCCCCGCGGAGCGCCGTGACCGCCCCGGAAGGAAGCCCCGCGCTGCACCCGCAGCCCCAGGCCACCGCGAAGCTGGGTCCCTGGGTCCCTGTTCCGGGTATTTCGTGTGAAGGGAGCTGTTCGCGTGGCCTCCGCGGCCGGCTGCCCTCGCTCAGCAGGCTGTGCTCAGGGCTGCCCTGCGTGTAGCCGGGGCCCGAGCTCCGGGCCCTGCCGTGGCCGAGCGGTGCCCAGCGTGTGGATGGACCACACGGTGTTTGTCCCCCGGCACGGCTGGCTCCCCTCTGACCGTGGTGAGCGGTGCCGTTCTAACGTCGTGTGCCGATGTTTTCTCTTGGGTCCGTTTCTCGGTGGGGTCTCTGGACACAGGGTCCAGCTCGGTGTTTCATTGCTTGAGGACCTGCCGGTCGGCTTTCCTGGGCGGGCTGCACGGGCCTCCCTTCCCACGGGCAGCGTGCGAGGGTCCGGCTTCTCCGCACCCTCTGCCACGCTGACCCTCTGACTCCATGCTAGCCAGCGCACTGTGGGCGCGCTCTGTGTGTCCCTGATGACTGACGGTCCCGGATGTCTCTTCATGTGCCTGTCGGCTATTCATGTGTCTTCCTGGGAGGAGTGTCTGTTCAGATTCGTTGTCAACTGTTTTAAAAGCTTATTTTGAGAGAGAGAGAGAGACAGAGCACGCACAGGGGAGGGGCCAGAGAGACAGAGCACGCACAGGGGAGGGGCAGAGAGAGAGAGAGAGAGAGAATCCCAAGCAGGTTTCACATCCAGTGCAGAGCCGGATGCGGGGCTCGATCCCATGAGCTGTGAGGTCATGACCTGAGCCGAAATCCGGTGTCAGACTTTCAGCCGACTGAGCCCCCAGATGCCACTCTTTGCCAACGTTTTAATTGGATGACTTTTTACTGTTGGGTTATAGCAGTTCTTTACATGTTCAAGATACAAGTCCCTTATCAGGTATGTGACTTGTAAATATTTTCTTCCTTTTTGTGGGTTGTCTTTACACTTTCTTGATGGTGTCCTTGGAAGCACAAAAGTTTTAAATTTTTATTGAGTCCAATTTGGGTTTCCCCCCCTTGTTGCTTGGGCTTTGGCATCATACTCTTAAGAATCCCTTCACTAAGTCCAAGGTCATGAAAATTGTCTCTTGTGTTTTTCTGTAAGAGATTTATAGGGTCGCTCTTACACTTAAGTCTTCAATCCATTTTAAGTTCATTTTTGTACAAGGTGTGAGGTAGGGGTCTGCTTTGGTCTTTCACCTGTGGCACCCAGTTGTACCGGCACCGTGTTGAGATACTGTTCTTTCCCTGGATAATGGTGGCGTTCTGGTTGAGAAGTCCCTGACCAGGGACAGAGGAGCCCGCCCTGGTGGGGCCTCTGCACTGCCTCGGTCCCTGTGGCCTCCTGGTGAGTTCTGAAATTGGGAAGTGTGAGTCCTCCAGCTCTGTTGGAATCGTATACAGTGTTCTAACCCCACATGAGGAAGGATTGTGTCGATACATTGGATACTTAGATGGAATTGACAAATTCCTAGAAAGATACGAGCTATTGAGACTTAATGAGAAATACACAATTTAAATAGATCTGTAGCCATTAGAAGAGACTGATTTAATGTATCCAAATACTACCCATAAAGAAAACCCAGCTTTGCTGTTGAATTCTACCAAACAGGTAAAGGATTAAAAATAGTTCTTTAAAAACTCTTATAAAAAATAAAAAGAGGGCGGGGCGCCCGGGGGCTCAGTCAGTTACGTTTCCGCCTTCGGCTCAGGTCATGATCTCACAGTTCATGGGTTCGAGCACCATGTCGGGCTCCGTGCTGACAGCTAGCTCAGAGCCTGGAGCCTGCTTCGGATTCTGTGTCTCCCTCTCTCTCTGACCCTCCCTGCTCCACACTCTGTGTTTCTCTCTCTCAAAAATAAACAAACGTTAAAATTAAAAAATTATGACGTCGAGTAAGAGAAGTTGGCTGCTCCAGCCTTCGGCGGCCTGCTGGGGCGTCTGAAGCCTTGGGGAGCCTCACCCACATGGAGCCCTGGGGCCATGGGTGGTGGCAGGTGCCACCCTGTGCCGAGTCCCCCGATTTCCAGGGGTGAGGCCGGCAGAGGACACCCAAGAAGATGGCGGGAAGAAATCTCGCCCCACAGACGCTTCACGTCAAGCCCACGGAACGGCGGGAGGGCTAGCGCTGTGCTCACCACAGGCACCTGCACCGCGCGTCCGGGGCCCTCACCGTGCGCCACGTTTTCCGGGCAGGCCGCTCCCTGTCCACGGCCGTGTGCACGGACACACCATGCACATCCACACACATCGCACCTCTGTGCACGCCGCACACTTTCTGTGGTGAAGGGGGTTGCGACGTCCTGACCCCTGCCCTGGAACTTTCGTGCGAGGACATTCACGGTGACATCTGTCCGTGCTCGGGGTGCTCCAGTGTCCCATGACGTCCTTTAGGGAGCCAGCTTATACCTTTGCTCCAGGCCCCAGACCCGTGGAGGCCCACGCGTGGCCCTGGTGGGTGGCTCCTCCCCTCCTGGCTCTGGGTCACCCTCCCGCCGTGCCTTTCCCGATGTGGACAGCTCTGGGGACCAGCCGGCTGTCCAGCGGGACGCCCCACAGCCTGACCTGACCAGCTGCTCCCCATGTTTGGACTCAGGCTTTGGCAGGTGCCCCCCTGGTGGCCCCCACCAGCAGGTGGGAGGTGGAAGATGTGTGGCCGCGGCTGGGCCGAGCTGAGAGGGTGCTGTCCCCGTGACGCTGGACGCCTGGTGAATCCCTGCCCCGAGACATCTCACTCCTGTGACCATCCATCCCAGCGGGTGGCCGCGCTCTGTGGGGGTGGGGCTGCATGAAACCCCCTCCCCAGGGAGGCCCAGGGTCCCCTCAGGCCAGTGGTGTGGATGGACAGTCCACCCAGCGGTGTGCGGGGCAAGGCTGGGCGTTACTTAGGAGCCGAGAGGGTCCCTAGGGTGTCCCTGTCCCCACAGAGGGATTTGGGTCTGGAAGCTGGAGGCTCTTCCTGCCAGACCGCCCCTCCCTCCCTGGCAGCAGGGACACGGAGCCTCGGAAATGCTGGGGTGCGTCAGCCACGGGTGGCGCTGAGGGGAGAGCTGAGAACGCCTCCTGGGGAGCGTGGGGGTCTCTGCTGTCCCCACACTGGGGAGGGGGCGTTTGAACCCCACGCCGAGGACTGAGCCGAAGGGGGGACGGGACAGCCTGGCGGGTGGACGTCAGGCAGGGCTTGCTGTGTTCGTGCCACCGCCCGTGGGCCTGTGCGCTCGGCTCCCGAGGGGCAGTGGGGCTAAGTGGGCTGTTTGGTGACGTGCCCGCCAGGGAGAGCAGGTGCCTGTGGGCCCCGACCTGGGCCCTGGCTGCGCAGCCGCCTCACGCTCCTTCACCTGGACGGCAGCCCGAGGTCCTGGGCAGTGGCTGGAGGAGGTCCGGTGAGGGACCGCGGGGGGACGGCTTGGAGCTTGCCTGCCGGGGAGCAGAGCCTTCAAGGGGCATCTCGTGAGCTGCGTCTTGTGTGTGTTTGGGCTTGAAAAAGACCCTGCAAAATGCAGCGTTTGGGCCAAGCGTTTGGGCGCACTGGGCAGGATAAACCAGTTACACCACAGGAAGGTGAAAAGTCTCGTTTTCGTTTTGAAAGAGCTAGAAGCGTGTCCACAGTGTAGGGACCGTTACTGGCTGTGCCGCTCCCTGGGAGCGTGGGTGCCCAGGTCTGCTCCTCCGGGGCCGGAGACGCTTGCCAGGGCTGGCCTGGGACCGTCCCCGGTCCCCGAGGGAGGAGCAGGAAAGAGGGCCCCGGGGTTACCTGAGGAGGGTCGCCGCGTGGGGAGACGGGCCGAGGAGGAAGGGTGAGGGCCCTCAGTGCGAGGGGCAGTGTCTGCGGTCATGGTCACGGTCACGACGGAAGGCTTTCTGACGGCAAGTGCTAGAAGCTGTCCTCAAGCTCAGGGCTCGTCCGAGACCAGGCCGCGTCTTGTTTCTCGGAGGCTGATTTTCTCTGTTCACATGTGGGTGTTTCATGCTTTTTCAGAAATGAAAATGAAAGACCGCATTATTCAGGAATCCAGATCAGACAGGCCAACAAGATGGGACAGACCCTGGTGGGGGTGGGCGGCCGCCTGGTCGGAGCCCCTGCCGTCCTGCGAGGTTCCTGTGCGTTCCTCTGTCTGTCTGTCTGTCTGTCGGGCTGTGGGGTGGGGGCTGAGGGGCCGCGGGGGGCTGCGAGGCTGCCCAGGCTGCCCTCAGAGACGAGGGAGACCTTCCTCAGGGGGCGCGACGTGCCTCCGCGAGGCCCGTGGGCAGTGCCCTCCTTCCCCTGGGGCTGCCTCTGCTGGTCCGCCTGAGCCGCGTCTCCGGCCTGGGTGCCCTCGCCTCGGGTCTTTCCAGACCCTTCCCTGCCGCCTTCTGGGCAAACACGGGAGTCTCGGAGTCTCCCTGGGTGTGACCACGGGGCTCTGCACGCAGGGTCCTGCTGCCCTGGGAGGCTTCCTTCAGCTACAAGCACTAGAACGCTAGTCCATTTGCGGGGGCAGGGGGCGGGGGCACTTCTCTTTTTTGAAAAAAATTTTTTAATGTTTCTTTTTGAAGGAGAGAGAGAGAGAGCACGAGCAGGGGAGGGGCAGAGAGAGAGAGGGAGACAGAATCTGAAGCAGCTCCAGGCTCTGCGCTGTCAGCACAGAACCTGATGTGGGACTCAAACCCACAGACCTCGAGATCACAACTTGAGCTGAAGTCAGACACTTCACCGACTGAGCCCCCCAGGCTCCCCAGGTCTCCTCTTCTTCGTCTCTTGGGGACACTGAGGCACTCAGAGAGGGGTCACTTGTCCCTATTGCCTAGCAGGTTTCAGGCCTGGGAAGTTGAGCCACTTCACAGGGAGCGGCTCGGGCCGTGGCTCCGGCCCACCCCGAGGGGCACCAGCAGCAGATCTGCGTGTGGCTGGCAGCGGAGAGGGGACGGGCAGCCAGGAAGGCGCCTCGGTACCCACGGACACCCGGCCTCACCGAGCTGAGGGGCTGACGCTGTTCCCCGAGGCTCAGGCCCCAGCTGCCCGAGTAAACTCACGGGACGTCCTGGCCTGACCCGGCACTGACGGGGTGTTCGGGTCTGGGGCCGCCACGCCGCCGCGTCGACCACATGGGGCAGTTTGCGTAGACCGTAGGGAGCGGCTTCCTGGGGCCTTGGCGAGCAGAGTGCTTTCAGAAAAGTGGCACCTGACCTGAAGACACTTGTGTCTCACCCATTGCAAATGGGTTGTCCCTGCCTCCCTGTCCCCACGGGAACCTGGTAATTCTCCAGCCCTAGCACCGGGCACAGACCAGCGCACGAGCTGGACGGGACCCTTTACAAGGAGCTGGGTTGGAGCCCTGGGGCCCGGACCCCGCAGCGAGCGTCCCCGGAGCCGGGCCTGCTGCAGCTGTGGCTGGAGGCGGGGTCGAGGGGAGCCTGGTCCACACCACAGGGCTGTCTGTGTATGAGCGTGCATGCGTGTGTACATGCGTGTGTGTGAGTACGCACATGTGAGTGCGGGAGCATGCTCAGGTGTGAGCGTGCACGTGAACAGAACAGGTGTGCCCATACGTGTGTGTGCACGCCTGGGGAGTATGTGAGTGTGAGTGCGCGCATGCCAGCATGCGGCGTGTGATGTGTGGTAGGCCGCTCCCTGGCGGAGGCCTGGGGGCGGGGCCACACTGCTCTGTCCCCACAAGGTTGACGGTGTGATGTTCCAGCCGTGCTGCGAGGCGACCATGGCCTCTGGAAGGTGGCAGGAGGGGTGGGGACTGGAGTGTGAGGGCGCAGGTGGGGCGTGGAGGGCGCAGGGGTGTTGGGAGGCGGGGGGCCGGCTGCCGTCCCTCTTCGTGCAGCCTCCTGTTCCTGGTTCTGCCTGGAAAGGCGAGTTGGGCCAGTGGGTGCGGGGCTGGCCCCACCGGCAAGGGGCCCCGGGGAGCAATGGAGCACCCAGGGCCACTGGGCGGACCAGGGAGCTGCCCCCCCACCACCCACAGGGAAGCCCGGGGTCCCCTCCCCACACAAGCGGGAGAAGAGGGGCCTTAGAATTCCTGTCCTGAGATTTTCCAGAGACGGTTTTAGGCATAAAATCACATTAGTGAATTTTCAGGCAAAGAGGCGATTCTCTGGGCATTTCTAAGAATTCTGAGCATCATGGGGATTAATGCTGGGAACGCAGCCTCGCAGGGGCACAGATGTTTGCATATGGCTGTCCCCTTCTGCAGGGGACGCCCAGTTCTGCTGTCCTGAAACCTGAGTTCCCATCGCCAACAGCCGGCTCTGCCCTTTGGACGGCAGTTGACCGATTGCATCCTCAGCGCTCTGAGCTGGGCACAGCTGTGGACACGTCTTCAGGGCTCTCACTGCAGCTGCCAGGCTGCTGAGCCCAGCCCTGGGGGAGGAGGGGTCCACCACAGCCTGCGGCAGGATGTGGTGTAGAGTGTGGTGTGTGTGGTTGTGTGGAGTGTAGGTGGGGTGTGTGCTGTGTGTGAGTGCACGTGAGCGTGCATGAGTGAGCGTATTTGCACTAGTGAGCAGGGCCTTTGTGTAAGCGTGGCTGGGAGCCCCTCCCCCTCCCCCTCCCCAGAAGAGGCGGGCCCCAGGGACACCTATGGCACCTGCTGGCAGTGGCACCTCCAGCCTCCGCCAGCCCGGAGTCCTGCTGCGCTGCCTGGAGCGCGGGGCCCAGGCGTCCTGGCCCCCCAGCGGCTCTCAGGGTAACTGGAAATCCCGACCCGGCTCAGAGCTGCGTTACCCTGAAAGCCCCGCCCCATGCGCAGATGGTGGTGTGCGGGCCCAGCACATGGGCTCGCGGAGATGGACCGAGCGGCGACCCGTGGGCACCGGAGGTTGGGGGGGGGGGCGCTGAGGAGCACGTGTGTGGCTCCGAGCAGGTGGGAGCCTGGCCCGTGGGTCCCCGAACACCCGCCCTCGGGGTCTTCCGTGGTGGCCATGTTGGAGGCAGCGCTTGTGCACAGGGATTGGAATGCCGAACGTGTAAATTCCAGGTTTGCTGCAGGTTGGTGGCCCCGGGCCAGCCTCCTCCCTGGGTGCAGGGTCTCCGAGCGCATAGACGGCAAGCGGGCGGCCGGGGCCGCCCTGGGTGCCCTGGGTCCCCTGCGCTGCCCGGAGCAGACTCCCCCAGGGCCAGGCCAGGGCCTTTCTCACGAAGGGCGCCCCCAGGCCCACGCCTCGAAAGCCAGGACAGTCTCCTGCGTGCGGTCTGCAGCTGCTTCCAAGGCGGGTGACAAGTTCCCCGGGGTACCTGTCCCCTTGATTCGGAGGTTTGAGCGGCTCCCTCCGCAGAGGCTGAGAAGGTGGAAGGAGCCTCCTGGAAAGGCTGGAGCTGGCGGCGGGCGGCGGGCGGGGGGCGGGGCCGGCGGGGGCGGGGCGGCCCGGCCCCGCCCCCGGGACGCAGACACCGCCCGCGGCCCGGCAGAGCGCACCGCACTGCACTGATGGCTCGCGACCCTGGCGGCCGCCTCGGCCTGCTGCTGCTGCTGCTACTCACCCAGGGCCTCGCGGCCGCCCGGGCCGACCTACTGGGCTTAAGCTGGCTGTGGTCCTCTAGGACCGCTGAGCCCACAGCACAACTGGCCCCCGCACCCCCGGGCAGCCCACAAGTGCAGCCCACGGCGGAGACCACCACGCTTGCGGCCCCCCGGGATGACCCCACGGAGCAGGGGCCAGCCCCTGCCAGCCCTGAGCTGCCCCCGGAGAGCCTGGAGGCCGGCCGGGACAGGGCTTCCGCCGCACCCACTGCCTCCACATCAGGCCCGGACACGAAGGAGGAGAACATTGCCGGCGTTGGAGCCAAGATCCTGAACGTGGCCCAGGGCATCCGGAGCTTCGTCCAGCTGTGGGATGACGCCACTCCCGGCGAGAGCTCCACCAGGGCAGAGGCGGCGGCCCCTGTGACCCCCACGGCCCCCATCACCCTCGCGGGGCCCTCCGGCCCCCCCCAGGAGAATAGGACCGCTCTCTGGCTGGGCAGCGGGGCCCTGACCTCTCCCGACACCCAGAGGACCGAGGCCGGCACTCTGCCAGCGCTCGCCCAGCTGCCTCCCTCCCGGGGCGGGCCCCAGGCACCACTCAGGGAGCCCTCGGTGCTGCCCCCGTCTCCAGGTAGAGCTTCTCTCTCCTCTGCTCCGGGCCGGGCCTCTCCCTGGGGCACCCAGCTGCCCCCGGGGCGGCCCCAGGATCTGGACGGCGAGGGACTCCGTGCCCGCCGGCAGCACCGACTCGCTGACAGCCGCAGGCGCACGCCACATCTGCTTCCGCTGGTGACGGGTCGCCTGGGCGCCCACGCTGCCCCCTTGGCTCTGTCCTCTGACCTCCCCACCCTGGTGGCTCAGGTCCCACTCCCAGCTGTTACCGGGCACAAGGGTGCTGGGGCTCCTCACGTGGCTTACTCTGTGGGACCTGGTGTCGCTAACGCCTCCGCGCTGCTGGGGGCTGACCTGCCTGCCCCCCTGGCCGCCGGCCGCTGCCTGCCTCTGCCGCCCTCCCTGCCCGTGTGCGGCCACCTGGGCATCGGGCGCGCCTGGCTGCCCAACCACCTGCGGCACGCGAGCGGCGAGGAGGTGCAGGCTGCCGCCCGGGCCTGGGGGCGCCTCCTCCAGACGCACTGCCACCGCTTCCTCGCCTGGTTCTTCTGCCTGCTGCTGGCCCCGCCCTGCGGCGCCGGCCCGCCCCCCGCCCCGCCCCCCTGCCGCCAGTTCTGCGAGGCCCTGGAGGACGCGTGCTGGAGCCGCCTGGACGGGCGCGGGCTGCCGGTGGCCTGCACCTCGCTCCCGGCCCAGGAGGACGGGGGCTGCGTGTTCATTGGGCCGGGCGCAGGTAACACGCGGCCCCCCTCCCCGGCCGTCCTTGCCGTCCGGGCTGGCGTGGACCTGGCACGGAGGCCCCCACCCTGCCCACCACGCAGAGCTGGGGCAGAGGGAGCGCGATGCCGCCTCGCCAGCGGGAGGCTGAGCTGGGTGGGAGAGAGGTCTCGTGATCCTGGCATTGTGCATGACAGGGGCGGCAGCTCGGGGCACCCTGGCTGAGCGTTGTGGCTCATGCAGTCCTCCCCTGCTCCAGGGTGACCCTTATACCTGCTGTCCCACTGGGGGCGGGGGTGTGGAGTCATGACCCGGCCCGCCTGAGGGACCCGGGATTCCAGCCAAATTCTGTCCCCTCTGGCCCATTGTGGCCCAGCCTGCATGGCTGGGGGGTCCAGAGTTCGATGCAGGAGGGAGGGTTCTTGTGGCTCAGAAGGTCAAGGGGTCACAGCGTGGGAGCGGTGGTCTGTGGGGCTCAGGGGCTGCCGCCGCCCGGATCTGTGAGCTCTGGGGGCCGCTCCCAGGCCTCACCCCCCACCTGAGCCGTGCCCCATCGCCTCCTGGTGGGAGGGGCCAGGGCAGGGCTGTAGCCTTAGAAAGCCCCCCCCCCCCAGGAAGTGTTCCTGCTCTCGGTCCACTCATGGCCCCAGCCCATCCCGGTCGGGCTGTGCGGCCTGCATCCCCCACCCCCACCCCGCGCTCTCAGGAGCAGCCTTGACCTGCTTCAGTCCCTGGGGTCACTGGGCTTTGGAGCTGGCTGCTGGGGGTGGGGCAGCTCACTGGACCCCGGGGGGGGTCCCCAGGGATGTGCCCGTACCCACCTCCAAGGAGGGAGTAAATGGGGTCAGATGGAGGGGGCCCTGGCCGCTGTGGTCGGAGGGGCAGGGACGCCGAGCCCCAAGTGGGAGTGGGCAGGAGGGCCTCTGGCGGCAGAGGGCCTGCACCCGGCTGCCCCGCGTGCCCGTGCGCGGGGCTGGGGCCGGGGCGGGAGCAGGGGCCGGCGGTTCTCATGTGCGGGCAGGGCCGCTGGGGTGTGGAATTTCCCTGGCCGCAGCTGCGTGGTCAGCCGAGTGGCCTGAGAGGGACTTCTCACTGGACATCTGCACGCGTTGGCAGGGCCCTCGCTTGTCAGGGAGGCCGTGTTCCGGGCGGAATCCTGGGGGAGTCATCCGTCAGTGCTAACTGCCTGTGCCCCCTCAGGTCAGAGTGGGGTCAGGCATCCATCACAGCAGGGGAACCCCTTCTGGGTGTGGTCTGGCCAGCGAGGGTCCCCGGGGAGGCGGAGCTGGGGGGGGACACCTTCCCTCCTCTGGCCTCCCAGCAGGGGACCACCCACTGCCAGGCCTCCGGACCTTTCCATCCCTGCTTGATGGGGGTAGCAGGCAGGAGGAAGGCCCTGATTGGGAGGGAAGGGACCGAGGGACCAAGGGGGACCCCAGTACCCTCCCCCGTGTTGGTAACTGGTTCCCGAGGGGCAAGTGCGAGGATCCTGGTTGAGGGAGGTCCTTGGCTCCCTGGATATTGGCAGGCCATGGGGTCGGGGGGTAGTGAGGGGGCAGGGTTTTCTGTAGAGGAGGGGGCCCAAAGGGTGCGTGCCACTTCCTGCCCGGGCCCTCCACTGAACTGCCCACGGAGGCTCCCCGCCGAAGCACCAGCGTTTCTGTCCCTTCTCTAGAGTGTGTCCTGCATGGGGGCCCCCGGCCCCAGGGCAGAGATGGCCTCTGCTTCCCTCACACTGGGGCCGTGGGGTGTGGACGGGTCACTTGGTCCCAGCACACCAGCCTGAAGGTGTGGCTCTGTCCAGCCCGAGGGACGTGTCTTTCCTCATCTGCTTCTTTCTTGTCCCCACAGCAGGGCTGGGGGAGAGAGAAGGGCTGGTGCCTGCCCTGGTGGGGGCTGGGGGGGACAGTGCAGCCACTGGTGGGGACCCAGGGAGGTGGTCAGGCGGAGAGAGCCTGTGGGAGCCCCTGTGCTGCGGCTGGAGCTGCCCCGGGTCAACACGCCCTCGGGGACCCGCGCCAAGTCCGTCTGTGTGGGGGCTTGTCTCTCAGGCACGTAGGGCCCCTACACAGGGGAGGCCCAGCCAGCAGGGGGACTGTCCCCTGGGAAAGGGGGCACCGAGTGGGGGTGTCGCCACAGGACAGTGCTGGGCAGCCTGACGGTGAAGACAGGGTCATGTCCTGAGTCTGGGAGTGGGCGTCCAGGGGAGAAACTGAGCCTGTGGGGATAAAGACGTGTGTGCTACGTGGCCTGCAGGAAGGAGCCGGGGGGTAGACCCAGGCAGCCTAGCTCCGGGACGGGGCCTAAGTGCCACACGGATGCCGGGCAGGCAGCACCGCAGGCCGTGGGGACCCGGGTGGCTGGGGGGCCTCGTCACGCTGACGGTTCTGAGGCGGGCACATCACTGGGGACTCTGCCCTGGGCCCGCCGAGCTCGGGCCTCCCTGCTGTGGGCCTTGCGTCGACCGCCGTTAGCGAAGCGTGGATTCCAGAACAGCGCGGTTTAGATGGTCAGCGCCTGGAGGCCTCACTTCGCTTTGATTTAAGACCCGGCCGTCTCCGTGGAAAAACATTTAAGCTCTTCAAACACTGACAGCTTCCCACGGATGCGCCAGCAGTGGCTTTGGGGTCTCATTCTGTCTTGCTGGGATGTCAGGTGCCCAAATCATGGCTGCCGTTGTCTGCAGGTGAGGAGGGGGGCCACACAGCACGGGGCACGGGGTCTCCTCCGCCGTCCACCCCGGCAGCATCAAGCTCACTGCCGTCTCCTGCACCCAGGAAGCTGACGGGGCACGTCGTGCAGACAGGAGCTCACCTTGGGCCTCACTGAGGAGGAGCAAGGTGGTGGCTGCGGTTGTGCCGTGTAGCGGCAGGTTGGACCCTCTGCGGGGGGCCCGCCGGACCGTCTTGCTGACAGCGTCCTCCCTTAGTGAAGGAGCTGTCCGGCCTGCCACAGGGAAGTCATGTTTGACCGTTTTTCTCTTCAGTAGAGAAATCAAATCTTGAACTTTGTTCTATTATATTTCATGTGAGCAGCTAGTCTACGCACCCACCTTCACCCATCCGTCCACCCATCCGGCCGTCTGTCCGCTCACCCACCCATCCCCACATCTACCCATCTATACATCCATCCATCCACACGTCCGCTTACCCATTCACCTCTCCAGCCATTCACACATCCATTTACATCCATCCATCCATCCACTTACTCATCTGTTCAGCCAGCCAGCCACCCACCCATCCATCCATCCATCCATCCATCCATCCATCCACTCACCCACTCACCTGTTTACCTATCCCTCACCCATCCTTCCATCCATCCGTCCATCCGTCCGTCCATCCATCCATCTATCCATCCACTCACCCACCTATTCATCCATCCATCCATCCATCCACCCACACATCCGTCCATCTATTCATCCATCCACTTACCCACTCACCTATTTACCTATCCATTCATCCACAATTCATCCACACATCCATCCATCCATCTGTCCGTCCATCCATCCATCCACTCACCCACCCACCTATTCACCCACCCATCCATCCATTCATCCATCCATCCATCCATCCTTCCATCCATCCATCCATCTGTCCGTCCATCCATCCATCCACTCACCCACCCACCTATTCACCCACCCATCCATCCATTCATCCATCCATCCATCCATCCTTCCATCCATCCATCCATCCATCCATCCATCCATCCACCTACCCATCCACCACCCGTCTGGACACTGGACCAGGTTTACCATGTGAGAATGCGAATCGCACGTATTATGCAGTTTGTTTTTGTCTTGAAACCCGTGTCTGGAGAGAACGCAAACCAGGCCGTGGGGGCCCAGCTTTGCACCGTTGAGTCTGTGTGTCAGTGATTCCAGTGCAGGCTCTTGTTTGCGATCGCCTCCCTTCCCGGCACGCGGGCCCAGCTCCTCCCCCACTGGCCCTCCTGGTTTCCCTCTAAGTTCTTTTCCGAGCTCCTGATGGTTGGAGCACGCGGGAGGCTCGGCGACCATTCCTGTCCTGGGGTGAGCGCCCGGGGAGGCTGACCTTGGGACGGCAGGAGTGCGCTGCGCCGCTGCCTTGCCGCTCCGAGCAGCACGCCCGGGGCACCGGGAGCCCCGGGGTGTCTTCCAAGTACATACAACTGTTCAGGGGCCCCGCCTCCTTACGCGGTTCCTTTGTCAGACGTCTGTGGGCGGCCCCGCTGGAAGGAGCAGGCTCGCAGAGGAGAGAGTGTGCGGGCAGTCAGGGCTGGGGGTGAGCCTTCCTTCTCCCAAAGCCCCACGTCTGGCCCCGGGAGGACCGCCTCCGCCTGCCACTCTGATCCCTTGGGGCCACTCCGCCCCATCACCTCGTCCTCTGCTGCGTCCCCCCTGGGTTACCTCTCATCCCAGAACCAGCGCGTGAGCGTGGCCTTGAGCTCGGGGTCACACGAGAGGGCCGAGGAGGCCTCCGAGCCCCTCACTGCCGGTTTCCGTTCCTTCGGTGGATTTGCACACGTGTGTGCGCCCGAGTTTCCGGTGGCTGCTGTAGCAAACGACCACAGACCCAGTGGCTTAGAACAATCCGAATGTGTAACCGATGGTCCTGGAGGGCGGAGTCCCATGTCCGTCCCGTGGGCTGAAGCCACGGTGTCTGTCCTCTGTTCCTTTTGGGGGCTGCAGGGAGGAGTCTGTCCCCTGCCGCTGTCAGCTTCTGGGGACGGCCCGCCTGCCGGCTGGGAGACGCACGTGCTGTGAGGGTGTATGTTACCAGATCTGGTTCAAGTCCCCGGTCTATGCTGCCGGCGGCCGTGCGCGCTCACGCACGTGTCCTGCCGCCCTGGGTGTAAGCGGGCTCACTGCCTGTGTATCCCAGGGTCCCTCATTTCCATCACGCAGGTGTCAGAAATGTCCTGTGTCACTACGGGCAACGCTCTCGGTCTGCGCCCTGGTTTGCCCCCCCCCCCAAAGTTGGGCCTGCATTTCCCGTTTCTTGTACCAGATGACGCCGTCCCGGCTCCACGCGTCCCCCCACCTGCGAGTCGGGCGCCTGCAGGCTCCGGTGACAGCGGCGCTCGGGCACGCCCTGAGCCCGGGGCGCACAGCCTTGCGCCGAGCCACTGGTGTCCATGGACGTGCTCCGCCGCAGGCCACCGGAAGTGTCTGACTCAGGCTCTGATGGCTCCTGGTGCAGGTGCAGACGCTGTGGGCTGTCGCGTCTGTGCCGAGGGATGAAGACCATGCCTCCGCTCCCTGGTTGTTCCTTAGTCTCTCGTCCATCTTTACAGCCGTCGAGGTTTCCCGACGTGTTTGCTCTCACTCTGTTTTCCTCTTTGACCTCAACATGAGGTTCCGCACTCACCCCAGACTTCTTTCCTTTGTGGTGGCGACTGTGTGTGACAGCGTGACAGGTCCGGAGCTTTCTTTAAACTCTTCATTAGGTTCAGGGAGTCTCTGCACGTCTGTCCCACCGAGGTCCTTGTTATGTTCTATTCTAACAACAAAGTGGGAGGAGACCGCGTCTCTGGGACCTTCTCCGCGTAGGTGGGCGTCTGTGGCTGATGACTGGCTCGTCACGTCTCAGCGGATTGTCAGAGTGTCCCACCCACCCCGCCCCCACGTACACACAGCCGCCCCCGCTGGCAGCATCCCGCACCTGAGCTGTGCATGTGCCGCCGCTCCGGACCCGCAGTGACACGACGTCACCCGGAGTTCACGGCTTCCCCAGGACCCGCTCTTGGCGGTGCGTGTCACGCGGGTTGGACAAATGTGTGATGACACCTGTCCACCATCACAGTCTTGTAATGAGGAGGGAGTGTTCTCACCGCCCCGGGAGGCCTCTGTCTTCTACCCACTTACCCCCCAGCCCCACCCCCACCACCCCCGGCAACCCCCAAGCTTCCTGTCGTC
>PJEM01019108.1:0-16862 GCA_004023845.1 Helogale parvula
GCCCCCCCCCCCCCCCCCCCCGCTGCGTCGTGTGCGCCAGGCGGACGCTGAGTGCCTACTGAATGCAGCGCCACCCGACCTGCGCACATCTCCTTCACCAAGCACACGAGAAATAACACGCAAATTATGATGAATATAGAATCAGTAGAATTTTGCCAAAACAAATCTAACACCCCTGAGCCACTGGAGACAAGGAAGAAGTGACTGGGGGTTTTGTCGTGGGCAATAATCACCGGTCATTGTCAGACACGACCCAAAAGATGCAGAAAAGGGTGACGTTCTGAGACGCACGGACACAATCACTGGATTTCACTTTTCACCGAAAAACCTACTTTCAACAAAGGAATACAATTAATACCCAAAATTCTAGTTTATTTCCTTTTTTTAGGAGAGAGAGCGTGAGCACGAGCAGGGGAAGGGCAGGGGCGGGGGGAGGAAGAACCCTAAGCGGGCTCCACACTGTCAGCACAGAGCCCAGCAAGGGGCTCGAACTCACAAAGCGGGAGATCATGACTTGAGCTGAAATCAAGAGTCGGACGCTCAACCACCTGAGCCGTGGGGGCCCCTCCAGTTTACTTCCTCCCGCCGCAAGCTAAAGACGTAACACAACGACCCAAGTCATTACTAATTCTGTCTCTGTGCTTTAGGAAAGCTCACAGGTTTGCTAAAGTCACTTGACATTCTCTCTTCTCGAAGGAGCACAGTCTTACTGCTCAGGTGACCCTGGAAGATGGTCCCCGAGCTCTCAGGCGGGGAAAGCAGCTGCTGGGTGCGAAGTCCTTGCTCCCAGGAGACCACAGCAACGCGCGGACCCCGGGGCCTCGGGGAGTCAGGCCCCAAGCACGAGACTGGCTGGGATGGGTTTTCCACGTTATCCAGGTAGAGACAGAGACCGGGGTACGGGCACGCACAGACGTGCGTGTGCTTGACCATGTTTACGTGTCAGAGGCATTCCCTGCCCTACGCCGCCCCGAAAGTCTCAGAGAATTATCTGATGCGATGAGAAGGAAAAGGGAAGAATCGTTGGTGTAGCACCTGCCGTCCCCGTGAGTTATTGGCCTCGGAGACATCTATAAGCCGCCCCATTCGTGATGTCCCTTATTCACCCGTAAGGCACTGGCATCTGGAAACGGCTGTCTACGGCAGTTTGGCGGGAACAATAATAACACATTATAAATCAATGAAAATGAAGTTTCGCTGTGATAATCCGATATAGATTTGCTAACATTTGTATGAAATTCAATTCTGTTTGGCTGCATCAGCATATGCTCCATCTCTCGCAGCACTATTGACTTTGAAGGCTCTTATCCATATGTCTAAATTATTTCTATCACGTCCCCGTCTTTCTGCTCAGAAATAACCTGGGTAAACGGCAGCCAGTTATTCTCCGCCGCCTTCCTCCTCGCTCACCCTGGGCGAGCGCTCGGCTCTGCATCCTGAGTGGAAGGAAGCGCCTCTTCCAGAGTCTCTCTCTCTCCTTCACCAACAGCTAATGCTGAGCTATAATTGTGATGCGGCTGTTTCCATTTTTACCATTTATTGTTGTCATTGCTGTCATTATTGTCATTGTCACTGTTTTCCGGGAGCATCTGTCTGTCATGAAGGGTCAGATTTTCAGACGACACTTTCAATGATCCCGGAACGCACAGCTACATGGCAATATCCTTCCCGGAAGGAGCTGCGTGCGGGGCGTCCCCCGGAGGGCCGGGGGTGGGGGGCACACCGGGCTTCTCCAGGGTTCGGGAGGGAAGGAAGCCGGGCCAGGAACCTTCCATCTGCATAGCACGTCGGAGCCTTCAACTCCTTTGGAAACACCAGCTCATCCGACATGAGATCCTTTACAACCGACGGAGTCGGGTCCCCGCCCCCCATGGTGGACAAGTGGCACCGGACCCCCCAGATCCGGACCCCACCCTGACCTGCAGCCCCCGGGGTTCTCTCTCCCACGAGCAGACTGTTTTCCGTCAACATCACGTAATGTGGTGGGAGCATGTGTGGGAGAGAAAAGATAATATATTCACTTAATGAGCCTTTTCTACTTTAAAATGAAATTGATTTCTAAATAAGTGTGCGGGGAAGTTAGCCTGCTCGTGGCCCTGGCACGTGTCTGCGTCTTCAACGTTTTTAAGGTCACACGGTGATTACAGCGGCACTTTTCACTCACACTTAACCTGCCGTGTTTTATAAAGCAGCCTATCTACGGTAAATCAAGCAGTGCGTTTCAACTGTGAGTCACCCTCCAACACAACGATGGCCCGTCACCGTGGCACAAAGGCTGCAGCAAGGCCACCGGGCCCCAGAGGAGGAAGGGTCTTCCCGACTCCTGCACGCACCTAAGCTCGCGTTTCACGGGCGCCGGAGTGTGCCGTACGCCTCGGGTCACCCTGAGAGGGAGCCACCCCCCCAGGCCAGCCCACCCGCACAGGAGGCGGCTGCGCGGTCCCCTCTTGCGGGGCGCGGGGCAGCAGCTTCCGTCACTTTCCCCGGCACCTCGCTCCCTTTCCCACCCGCGGCCCCTCAGTTCTGGGTCTGTGCTCTCAGCAAAACACAGACCGAATATGATTGTTGAAAGTCAACCTGCGTTCTCCGTGCCTCTGCAGGGGACAGAAAGGGCCGGAGCCCACGAGACACACGGCTCAGTGGGGCCACGAGGGAGGGGCCTTGAGAGGCGGCCAGCCCACGCCGCTGCAGCAGCACGGAGGTGACCCAGGACAGATGGCTGCCGGGTCTCCGGGGACAGAGTCCACGGGCCCCCTTGTGATGTGGGCCCATCTCACCTGGGCCGCTGGAAGCTCTGGCACAGAGCCAGAAGGGCTCAGAAAGCATGAAAATGTCCAAGCCACGGACGCTCCTGGGAGCCACCCCCTCTCCGCGGGCCATGGTGACGAAATCGTTACTGGGGGTGACACCGACTCGCGTGATTCCATTTGATCAGGCATCAGTCTCTGCAAAACAAACACACAGCCTTGGCGAACCCCATTTTAAAAGTCATGCGTTAACTGAAACTACACTCCAGTCGAGTTAGGCCTCTCTCGATATGCGCACCTTCTGTGGGTTATCACAGGATCCACTTGTCTGTAACGGGTCCATGTAACTGGTTTTCACAGAGGAAGGAGAGCTTGAAGATTACAGAGTTTAAAAAAAAAAAGCTTCAAGATAACATTATTAGTTTCAGATGCTTGTAGATGTGATGTCTGTGGTTAACTCTATTTGACGATGAGAATTGTAACATAAGGCCTAATTTAAAGTTTCATTTAGGCCGCTTACTTTTTTAATGTTTATTTATTATTTTGAGAGAGAGACAAACAATGTACCTGCGAGTGAGTGGGTGAGGGGCAGAGAGAGGAGCTGTCGGCACAGAGCCCGACGCAGGGCTCGAACTCACAAACCGCGAGATGGTGACCTGAGCTGACGTCAGATGCTCAACCACCTGAGCCCCCGGCTGCCCTTGTGTCCCTTCTGGTTCAACGTCATACTTTATATTCCAATTTTACAAATGGTTGTCATGCTCCCTCCCCTCCGTTCATCCATGCAGTGAATCCCCAGCCGCCTGCAGACGGACAGTCACACTGCAACACGAGGTGACAAACAGCGGCGAATGTGGGCAGTCGGCGGAGGGCCACGCCGATCCGCTTTTCCTCAAGCACAGTCGGAAGCCAGAACTAGAAAACGCGTAGAGCCAGAAGACGAAGATGCTCCGGGAAGAGGCCCCACCCACTCGGCCCGAGCTCTGCAAACACCAGTCCCAGGGTCAAGAACCGGACGTTTACTTTGTAAAATTAGCCCGCGTGCACGAGTGTGTGAGCGCTGTCTTCAGGGACGGCGGTCGACGTGAGAACATGAGTTGGGTTTTCCAAAAAGAGACCTGACGTCGCACGAGGGCTTGAGCCTGCGGCTGGGATCCGAGTCGCTGTCAGGCACACCCAGCATGCTCCAGGACCGAGCGCTCTGCAGCGTGGGTGCACAGCCCAGAAAACGCCTTCTCTGTCCTGCTTCCGAAGCCTCTGCTCCTACCCCACTCCCCACTCCGCTCAGAAGCTCTGTGTCCCCGTCACCCGCCTCCAGGACCGCGCACCGTCCCACTGGCGCTTATTCTACAGTCCCTCCGAAGACACAGAGCCATCGGCCTTACACGCCACCGTCCTCACTGGTCACCTTGAACGGGGGTCCCTAGGAGGCCACGTGGTGCCGCGGGCTGGCCAGGCTTTGTCCCCACTCTGCCCCGCACGTGTGCACCCTCCGCCAGCCCTGCCTGTCCCCAGCGCTCCCTTCTCGTCTGCAAAGCCAGACTCCCCCTTGCTCTTCTATGATTCCGAGGCAATTTTCTTAGGAATCCACTCACTCGTCTTGCCCGTCGGGACACTCAGTCACCACTGAGCCCTGTCTTTGCTCTCAGGCAGGAAGGAAAACCGGCAGCTGGTGCTCCTGTGGCTGGGGAATGACGAGGGCGCTCACAGGAAGCCAGCAGCGGGATGGCAGGGGGCGAGACCCCCGCCGGCCCAGCCTCGCCCCTGCCTGCGCCCCGTCAGCGCTCCTGTGCCCGCGGTCCCCGTCCGCGGAGGGAGAAGGCCTGGCGGGTACTCCTTTGCATTTGGCAAATCAGACGCATGTGGCTCCGGAGCGCGGACGAGGGAGCAGCGGACCCCGGACCCCAGGGACTCTGTTCCTCCTTCCGCTTCACCAGTTCCCACCAGAATACAGATCAGAGCACGAAGATGACCCGCATTCGCCTCCATTGTGTGTCAAATGTCACGCCCCTCACAGAGCCTGGAAGTTGAAAGTGTGGGGCCTGACTCACATCGGGGTATTTGGAGAGGAGTCACGTCCCTGTGCTGTCACCTGGTCCCCTGCACGGGTCAGATCTGCCTCCCAGGGCTGCAGCAGACAGGGACAGGGTCCACGCCCGGGCTGGTGTCTACATCTAGGATGGTATCTACTCCTGGGGACAGTGTCTATACCCAGGATGGTGTCCACACACGGGGACAGTGTCTAAACCCAGGATGGTGTCCACACCTGGGGACAGCGTCTACACCGGGATGCTGTCCACACTGGGGGACAGTATCCACACCGGGATGCTGTCCACATCGGGGGACAGTGCCCACACCCAGGAGCGTCCCGAGTTGTGATGGGCTGGAAGGCGCGGGGCTGCCGGGTGGAGACCGTGTGCCCCGTGGTCACTTCGTGTGTGTTCGTCTCTTAGTTCCAGGACGAACATCCGGGGACGAGGCCCTGACCGCAGCGCGGGCCGCGGAGCCGGCGGCGGCCGTCGGACGGGGTCCCCGCCGCTGGAGCCGCCAGCTCAGCCTCTGCGGCGTCCGTGCTGCTCACGTGCGCGCCCGCCCTCCCGCGGCCGCCTCGTGCGCGCCCCCAGGCCTCCCGCCCGCGTTCCCGCGGCCGCCTCGTGCGCGCCCCCAGGCCTCCCGCCCGCGCTCCCGCCGGGACTCGCCCGTTCATTGCCTCGAGCAGCCCTGACGCGCTGGACATCATCCGAAGCGCGGGCGACAGGGAGAAATAAGGTGCAGAGTAGCCGCCGTCGGAGGAAAGTTCTTCATTCACTCGTGCCCTAACTCTCTGTCTTCTTATCCCACATAGAAAATAAAAAAATCAATACCACCTCACCGGGCTTGATAAAAGTGCCGGGCGAGGGCGGCAGGCACGCTGGATACAGTAAATTAGAGCGATCAAAACTTCCCCGCCGGCGCCGCCCGCACCCCGTGCGCTGACCACCCTGTCTGCCGGCTGTCCGTCAACTGGCAGCTTTATTATACCTGCGCCTCTGATTACCCGGAAGGCACACGTGCCCGCCCGGGGCCGCCGCGGCCGCGCGCTGGAGGGAGGGGGCTGCGGGCCTGCCCGGCGCGGCCCCGGGTGGCCAGGGAGCGCCGCCGTGCGCAGGCTCCCAGCGCTGGGGGCCGTGGACGGCGGAATCGGGGCGCGGGGTGCGAGGGCACGGGAGCCCGGGCGTCGGCGAGCCCGCCGTCTTGTCCGCGAAACAGCAGCAGTAAGCACCGTCCAGCAGTATCACTGGGAGGACAAATTATGGGGCAAATTCCACCCCTGGATGAGCGTGTGCGTTTCCAAGCCCAGAAGGCGGCCCCCGCACCACCTCGGAGGCGAGACAAGAGCCCGGAACGCACGCCCGGCCGTCAGCAGGACGCTCACGCCTCTTCCCTGCGCCACCCTGTATCTGAGGCGACTCCTGGCCCCAGGCCTAGGTCTGCACCGCGGGCAGCGCCCAGGCCTTCGGCGCTCCAAATTTCCCATCTCGGCCACGGCCCCCACCCCGTCCGTGTCACAGCGTCACTCCAGCTCACACGACCTTTGCAGCAGAAGCCACTCCTGTCCTGAAGTCTGATGATGACACATCCCGAGAGGACACCGCCTCCTTCAGCGCTGAGCACGCGGCCAGGACGCTGGGCTTGTCGCGTCTGCTGCCTGTGACCCCTTCCTCACCTTTCCTTACAGGAGAGCTGCCTCTCTAGACACCTCGGAGGCCGGAGGCCGGAGGCCTAACTGCTTCATTGCCACGTTTAATGCCCCCTTCGTGGGCCGGAGCCGGCTGCCCCAGATCCCCGTCTGGTTCCCACGCAGGCCACACTCTCATTGGCGTAAAGTGGGGCGTCTACACTCCTGTGCGTCAGAACCCAACGAGGGGGGCCTCCAGGTCCAGAGGCCCAGCGTCTGCGAGAGTTCCTACCGCCGCCACGGCCAAGACTGAGCCATTTCTCGCAGGATCCCGCTCGGCTGGCCGGATGCTCTCTCACCAAGGCTCTCAGCCTCCCCTCCCACCAGACAGCCGGGCCTCGGCCGTGCGGCCTCTCCCTAGGTTGGAACCTGGCCTGAGGCTTTTCCCCACAAGGATTCTTACAGCCAACTTATTAGAAGTTGGTTAATAATTAGGACTCCCAACAACCATAATCTTGTTGTCTCACATCTAAATCCAGGAAGCATTTTATGTTGGAAAAAACAGGACTTAAAACGTGCCCATGTTGCAGAGGTGAACGCAGGCTGGGGGCTATGGGGGCTGGCTGCTCCGAGGGCCAGCGCGGCTCGCAGCCTCCCGTCCTCCGGCCTCACCAACTCCTGGCTGCACCGACCAAGGAAAGCGAGGAAACGCTGAAAACCACTTGCACCCCCAGCTGGTGCCACAGCACCCCACGCGGAGAGCCCCCCACAACACCCCACATGGGGGTGGCGGCGGCCCCCCAGGTCACAACCACCTGCCAGGAAACGGGACGCCAACACGTAACGTTCTCCGTCTCTCCTGGAGCCAAACAGAGACAAAGAACAAAGAAGTCTCCTGTGTCACCAAACTTCTGTCCCAAACCGTGTTTAGTTGTGAGCTTGGATGTGGCTGCAGAGAGACTGTAATTTAATCAACTCGATTCATCGAGTGTTTATTTAGCACATAATATGGAAGCCCGTGCGGGCACAGGAACCAGGCCCTGGAGACTGAGGGCACCGTTTCCTAAAGGGTGACTTCTGTCCCGGAGAGCGAGGGCCCCTGGCACAAGCTGCTGGCTTCCAGCAGCCCCGGTCAGGCGGCCTCACGGGGACAGGCCCGCTGTCCAGGCACACACGGCACTGACCCGCCCTGCAGACCTTTGACCTCCACAAGTGTTCATGAATTAGTTTGATAGTGATGTCTCAGCCCCCTACAATGCAGATTTGGAAACAACGCTAAAATGGCTGGGATTTTTTAATGTGCATCAAATTGCTAGTTTTATTTCAAAAATGAATGTTTCCATTGCTTTACATTTGTAAAGATGGACTCACTCTAAGCACATGAATTTCACTTGATTTGATTATTGCAAGAAAAAAAAGAGGCGATTTCGAACACAAACAAGAAGTCTTTCCGTGCCCTCCGTGCTGAGGGACTCAGGAGAAGGTGACCCCCTTTGAGACGTAACGACTTTTGGTCTGTAACTATTTGAGAACATAACTGTAGGGAGGTTTCTCCAGTTTAAAGCTCTGACAGAATCTGTATTCACACCAGCCACTCAAGTTGACCTCGCCGTGGGACTTGTCCAAGCAAGTGATGGTTTTGAATCTCCCGTCTGCTCGTGGGGGCAGGAAATGAATTGCTGGGACCCGTGTGACGCCATAAGAGAAACTGCGTGGGTTGTCTGCCCAGAGACGGTGGCGTGCTGGGCGAGGACACGAGCCTTGGCTGTGGGAAGCGCCGTGGAAGACGAGAGAGCTGGGTCAGGGCTGGACCGCAACCTTCAAGAACGATCCCTCCATCTCTGCTCCGAATGAAACATGGCGGGGGCGCCTGGCCGCTCCGTCGGGGCACGTCGGACTCGATTCCGGCTCAGGTCACAGTCTCACAGTTTGTGAGTCTGAGCTCCGAGTCAGGCTCTGTGCTGACAGCTCGGGGCTTGCTTGGATTCTCTCTCTCTCTCTCTCTCTCTCTCTCTCTCTCTCTCTCTGCCCCTCCTCCGCTCACACGCACAATCCAGCATTCTCTTTCTCTCTCTCAAAATCAATAAATAAACATTAAAAAATTAAAACACTGTGACACACCTGAAACATCTAGATGAAAATTTTTAAATGTTTCAGGTGTTCTCATTCTCTCATTTTTAACAGAATTAAGATGACCTTCGGTGATGTCATTACGTATTCTGCACGTGACCATCCCTCCGGCTGTGGTTGGTGCAGGGACATGGAGACACCTTCCCGCACACACATGACCACTCAGGGGTCGTTTTACTGCAGCAAATGCCTTGATACACAAACCGCTGTTGGCCTGACTATTTTCTGAGGATAAAGTCCTAGAGGTGGATTATTAGGTCAAAACATGGGGTGCTGTCAGCCTCCGATACCGTATGGGTCTAATGAGTGACAAACCATGCATTTCCCTAATTCCTCAGTGACCCGGCTTTTTTTCTAGTGACTATACAACCTGCCATCTGAGCTGCTCCCCCTGTGACCCTGCGTTGGCTGTGTCTCCATTCCAGAAGATTCTACCAGGACTTTGGGAGTAACCTGAGGACTGAAGCTGCTGGCTGTACCTGAACCCACAATTTCCCGTGAGCCCCCGAGAGGACAATCCCACCAACTTCCGGCCTCAGAAAGTTTAGTTTGTTGTCAGTACTCACGGCCATTGACCGCAACATAGGGCTCCTTAGTTCCCAAAGCAAAGGCCAATTATCAGAAACAACCTGGAAACGCTGAGTTGTCCCGCGTTCCCAAGGTGGCAGGAGTCCCCGGACCCTTGTCTGGGGTCTGTGTGTGGAGTCCCTGCCTCGGCATGAACCCCGGTCCGGGGGGACCATCCGCTCTGCGTGAACCCTGGTCCGGGGGGGGGCCATCCACTTGGTGTGAACCCCGGTCCAGGGGGGCTGTCCGCAAGGCGTGAATCCCAGTCTGGGGGGACCATCCGCTCGGCATGAACCCCAGTCGGGGGGAGCTGTCTGCAAGGCGTGAATCCTGGTCCGAGGGGACCGTCCACTCAGTGTGAACCCCGGTCCGGGGGGCCGTCCTCTCGGCTTGAACGCTGGTCCGGGGCACTGTCCGCAGATGATGAGACTGGGCGTGTTCTCAATCTCAGGAGCCTCCATTTTGCCAAAACCCTCAGCAAACAGCTTCATGCATAGAATCTGTGCTTGGGTGTCACAGAGACCCCGTCATGGTAGCTCCCCGGGGACCCTACTGAGCTGCCTCTGGGGCCCCTTCTGCTCCCCAACATGGCGCCCGTGTTAAGATGGACACTGTAGACAGCTCCGCACAGCAGTCACTTCGGCTAGCCCCGGATTCAGTGAGGACCCACGTGTCACTACAAGATGCGGAACCACTCCCGCCCATGGAGTGAGCCCTCTACGACATCAGGAGAGAGGCTGGCCCCCCTCAAGCCACCAGCATTGCCCACACAGGCAAAATGTCCACTGACCTCGGATCTGCTGCAAGAGCTCTGGATTAAGAAAGATTCAGCTGAAGGTTACGCGTCACTGTCTATGGAGGGGAGAGAGGTACCGAATGGGAGGGTGAACAGAGGAAGACAGAGAAAGGAGACCCAGTGAGGGAACCGATTTAGAAGAAAAATGGAAAAGCCGCATTGGGTCCTCCCGAAGGGCGAGCTATCGTGCCCTTAGCTTCTCTTCCCGGGACGCCTCAGAAACGCGCTCTGTCCTCCCGCCTTGTCGCAGGAACCGCCGGACAAACAGGCGCTGCTTGGCGGATCGGAAGCCTGGCCGTCCCGCAGCGCCGCACTGAGCTAGCAGTCACATCCCCGGGTGGGCCTGCAGGCAGGGGTGTAGACAACAGCCACACGGTGACGCAGGGAGCGTGGGGGGTAAACAGAGTCCTGGCAACGGGCCGTTCCCTCTGGAAAGGGGCACATCCAGCCCCTGCACCACGTGGGTAAGAATGAGAGAAATGGAGGGGATGAAAAGCACTCTGAAACCAGCATGGCCCCCCCCCAGGTTACATTATTCTCAAATACGTCATCATTAGGAGACACTTTCATCTAAAACTATAGTTGACCAGACTGGGGTCCGGGGGCCGCCACCAGGCCCGGACGTGCGGCGCTCTGGTCGCGAGCGGGCCTGAGACCTCGGTGCCCGGCGAACGGGGCCCCGGCCAGCCCAGCGGGTCCCCAATCCCTCCCGGCCGCCTGCACCGGCAGTTTCCCTGGCAGGGGCGCTGACGACATTCTCTTTTTGGTGCAATCCGTTTTACCCTCTTGTCTGCTATTTTCCAGGGTTTTTAATCACAAGCGCAGCAGATTGATCACTGACGATATGAGCAACAGCTCTTGCATGCTAACAGTGCCGGATTTTTTATCTGAGATAATATTTCTCTCTTAAAAAGCCTCTGCACGGCTATGTATTAATTAAAATCTAAATACTAAATATTGATTGATGCGTTATCAGGCCATAGCAGTTGGGCCCTGCCACATTGATTTTTTGCTGTGATTTATTATCATATTTAAGAAAAATCATTTTGTGTGATTATACGAGGAAATAGACTTTAGTGAGGGTGTAATTCTTTTGTATCACTTTTGTTGTGCGGAGGTCGGGCCAATTCCTCAGTTGGGGCTGAGATTGCTGATACCCCGCATCGCCTCTTCTCTGCGGCTCCTCAGCTAATGCGTTAAGCCTGCTTGGTCCTGTCATTAGAAAGAACGGGCATTAGGGTTTCCTCCTTAATCACAACTGAGATTAACAGATGGATGAACCGAAGTTCTTAAAATTATCTAGTTATTAACAAGTATTTCTTTTTATCACATTAATAACATTGTTGCAGAGGATTTTCTCTTTAACAAGCAGAATTCAAGCAAAGCCCCAGAACAATGTTCAGGCCGGCCCAACGTGTAACCATTAGTCAATTAATCTTTTTTCTTAGTGCAAAAGCCCGGGGTGTTGGCCCAAATGCCAGCCATGAAGATAAACAGAGAAACGCACATCTATCTGACACAGCCCAGGACTCTATATTCAAGAATGCACCTGCCTGTATTTAAGTGATTTATACGCCGACAATGTGTACCGTTACAGGGAAGAAAAACTTCCTGATTGCTTCAGACGCCAGCAGTTTACATTATTTTCCAAACAGTAAAGGGAGAGACACAAAATTGACCATATGAAAATATTTGCACTTCAAATTACAGAGTAAAATATTAGTGGAAATATAATCACTGAGTCATTTAAATTATTGGGTCTAAATATTCCTTGTATTTTATTTTCTTCTCATTTATTTGTATAGTCATCTTGATAAAATAAAATTACTTTTGTATTAATTGAATGACAAGGTCATTCATTGTTTTCCCACTCAGTATTTCTTACCTAGGAATCAAAATTAAAGAAAGCTAATCTATTGTCTTTAACCTCATATTTGTGATTTTTAAATTATATTCAACGACCCTTAAATTATATGGAATTTCAGCAACAAGGAGGAGCAAAAAGAGAGGAAGAGTGAGGGGCAGGCAGGGGGAGGGATGGGCCAGGAGGGGGGAGGGAGGGGGCAGCAGGTTCTCACAATAACCTTGACCTTCAGGTACGCACACAGCAAGGCTGGCTCTCACGACCCCTGCTAAGCCCAAAGCTGCACACGAAGTGAACAGAACACTGGCCCTTGGGCTGTCTGCCATCTAGTGAAGGGTCGTCCAGGGGACAACCTGAGGACACCACACGTGTGACGGGGAGACAGACAGGAGGCATCGGACGGCCACAGATGCCAGACATCGGCGTGTCCATAATGAAATGGCACTTGAGCCTCTCACGGAAAAGCCGGTGTGGAAGGGCCGCCCCAGGAGGCCGCCAGGAGGGGCCGCGGCCACGGACGGCAGCGCTGGAGTCTGGCCGAAGGTTTTCCTGGCTCATAGGAGTGTGCATTTTATGGATGACCAAAAAAATGTATTCTGAATCCAGTCTCCTATATCAGACAGAGAAGAGAGCCTGAAGCTAAATTTGTGGAAATTATTTTATAGGAAAAGCACTAAACTCAGTCCCACCTATAAAACCCTGTTTTGGTCCCATGGCGGATACGGCTGAGTTATGAAACAGAAAATCATAATAAGCGGCGCCTCCATCCTTCCTGCCAGGCACACGCACGCCGGGGCACAGGAGCCGCACGCGAGGGCTCCTGCGTCTCACTGAACAGTCACCCGAAAAGGCAGCTCAATCTCACTTCGAGGAACCCTCAGCCAACCACGGCGTCTCCCAAAATGAAACACACCCGCCAGCACCTCACACCGGGAGCCCACCCTCACGTGCCTCCTCCTCGTGTGCGGGGACGCCGTTGCCCAAATTCCTGAGTCTGTGGCCGAGCGGTGGAAACGCGCTCTGGCCTTGTCATAAAAGTCCCCAGTGGGAACAGGGCGAGTCGCAGCCAGCTGTAAGTGGAGACACCCCAAGGGGCCCACAAGTCTGGGGCCGGGACTCGGAGGCGAATGGTGGGGACAAAGGGACGGTTCTGATCCACGATGGACACTCGCAGCCGGCCTGTCCACACCCCAGGAGGAAACACCTGGACCTGGGCCTGCTCCTGCGGGGGCACCCTGCACCACACACCCCGGTTCCTCAGGGCAGGGCCCCGGAGCACCAGCTGGTCCCGGGGAAGAGACGCCGTCCTTGACGGGACGGAAGGGCAGTAGCCCCTCCGGCTCTCAGGACAATCGGCCCCCGGAGACAGAAACCCCAGCGTCCAGAAGACTGCGGCCCATGACGATTCATCATGACCTTGCATCAATATCTGATACAGTCACACTAGATGTACCCATTTAAACCCCTTTAACGAGGCTTTGGGAAAAGTCACATCTATAAAAATGTGACCTTACCGAAAGGCGCCGACCCGGCCTGTCACACGCCGTCGCCAGGCTGACACTGGTTAGAGGCAGAACGCAGCAGCGAGCAGCACTTCGTGGTGTGCGGAAAGGCAGGAAGCGCCTCACCGGGTCACCCAGAGGCAGCAGCGTCCCCGTCACGCCACCTGACGCCCCGCGCGAGGTGGGCTGGCTCTCGCCCCGGCTCCTGGTGCCCCAGCACAAGCCGCGTGGACGTGGTTTCCTGCCACCGCCTATCTCCGCGTCCGCACCTCCTTGTTGTCACTGGCCCCATTACTTTTTCTGTCTTTGTGAGTAACTGTCCCCACCCTTGGTGATCTGTGTTCTGTTTCCAGTCACACTGAGGGACCCCACTCAGCCCCTGCAGCCTCAGCTACCTGACGGCGAGGTGACCGGTGCCGGCCGAGCCAGCGGGGCTGAGGACATCGTAGCAGGAGACACGGTCCCGGAGCTGGGCACGGCGCACGTCCCCCTTGTGATGGCTGCCACAGCCACGTCACACAGCCATTTGTGACTCTGGGAACCTTCGCATACACTGTCCGTCCCGTTGTTGAAAAGTGCTGTTCTCAAGTGAGAAATCGCTGCAAGTTTCCACATCAAATCCTGCTTTTGCCCATCAAAAGTGAGTCATTGCTCACAAGTGTAATTACGGGTGTAATATTCTTTCTTTTCTGGGGTGGAGACATGGTGGGCTGGACTGTGTCTCTCAGGAAGATCTACTGGAGTCCTAATCTCCTGCACCCCTGGACGCGACCTTGCCTGGAAATGGTCTCTAGGTGATCCCTATCCACCACAGCCAGGACCCTCCAAAGGAGAGGACGCAGACCCTCGGGGAGAGCACAGTGACGAGTGCCAGGTGACACGCCTGAAAGCCAAGGACCCCCGAGGCCCCGCAGCTGCCACAGGAGCCGGGGCCATGACCAAACCACCAGGAAAGTGTGCCCACCACCCCTAGGTCCCAGACTGCCCGTGAGAGGAGAGACCCTGTGTTTCAGCAGCCGAGTGTGGGCTTTGCTGCAGTGGCCCCAGGACAGTGACACAGGGCACAGGTGCCGGTGGAAGACCCAAGGCTGTTGTACGAGGTGCTTGCACCCAGAACAAGGGCCCTCTTCATGCTCATCACAGTCGGCTCCAAAGCAGACTATCAAAGCCCAGCCATCACCATCAATGACAGCGGACAGAGAAGGCTAAGTACTCCGTGGCCGGGCACAAACCACTCAGCGTGTCCTGAGTGATTTTTCTTCATCTGTAAAGGCGGGAAGCTGTGCTACACGGTCCCCAGCATGCTCTTCGTGATTCGTGGCCACTGAAATCTGGCAAATAAGTGGTCACTTCTGAATTGGGTTTGAGGGTCCAAATCATGTCCCACCCTTCACTAAGTCACAATTTTACTGAAGACCACACGGCGGAGAGCCAACGGTTAACGCGCAGACCGGGAGGGGCGAGTGGGTGGGCACGCACCTCCGGAAGAAAGGGGCCGCGTTCGCCTGGTCCTCTGCCCGGCGCACCCAAGCATCAGACAGGCTGGTTAGGAGCTGGCTGAGGGAGACCGGGCCCTGCTCTGAAGTCTCCCGCATCGGCCATTCTGAAAACGTCAGCTGCAAAGATGAAACCTCCTAGTTGCTCTGACTTCCCAAAGAAGCCAGACAAGTCCCTCACTCGAAACGAGACAGGTTCCCATCTCAGAATGTGTGGAGACCACCTCCCATCCCGGCCTTCGCTGTGCTGACCCAGTTCTGCTGACATCTCCAGTGCCAGCCCCCCTGGTCTTGGCAGTCAAGGGCAGCCCAAGGTCAGCGGGTGTGGAATTCTGAGAAGAGGCTCATGGGCGTGGTGTTTGTCCCTCCCCTCTGCTCCACGGAAGTGGGGAAGTGGCGTGATGCGACTGATCTGTCCGTTTATGGCCATGTCTGCAGTGCGTGGCACCCCTTCCAGACCCCTAAGACCTCCCCTAGGCCTCGTGTTCACCGTCCTCCGCTAAAGGCACAATTCATACACTACCTGAAATAAAAATAATGACCATAAATTTTTCTGCGTGGTCTCAGCATGCCTGCCTGAGGAATGTGACGTCACACAGCCTCGGTGGATGCGTCTGCCAAGAGCAAACGGGCTCGTGATACTGTTGTGGACAAACAGCCCTGACTCGGTCACGTGTCACGGTAACTGACACAGGCCACAGTGCTTCCCATCGTGGCCGTCTCTTGCCACCATCTCTGCCTGTTTGAGAGCGTGACCACTAAAAACGTCCACTCAGAAGCTGCGCCATGTGCATTCACACGGGTGGGCCCCCCATTAACAGAGGAGGCTGTCTGTCCACCACGCCCACGTCCCTGGATGCAGACCTCTGGGACAGCTGTCAGCGCGTCACTGAGAGGCAGCCTTGAGCCCCCACAGAGGCGGCTGTGAAGGGTCCACGCCCAGAAGCACCATCTCGGCCACACGCTCGGCCTCGGCTGTGAGGGTCCGCCACTCAGCTCTTCGTCCCGAACCTGGCTGTGGTTTCAGACTCCTCCCCACTCCGCCCTCGGCCTCCACCGCACACTGATCATGGCCACATGCTGTCCGCAGTTTGCAACCACAAACCCCTCCACAGTATTTCGTGTTTTTTTTTAATGTTTTATTTATTATTGAGACAGAGAGAAATGGAGCATGAGTGGGGGAGGGTCAGAGAGAGAGGGAGACACAGAATCCGAAGCAGCTCCAGGCTCTGAGTTGTCAGCACAGAGCCCGACACGGGGTTCGAACCCACAAACCATGAGATCGTGACCTAAGTCAGATGCTTAACCCACTGAGCCACCCAGGCCCACTGAGCCACCCAGGCGCCCTTTGTGTTGTTTGAAACTGCAGGACGCACGGCTGGGAGATCCTGGCCTCTCCAAACACAGAGGAACTTTGCTAGTAAGAAAGACACATCCGAGTCCTCCAGGTCGGGCAATAATTACTAACACAAACACTGTTCCATTAAAGGAAGAGGAAAGCTCTTCACCATCGCAAACTAAAGCATGACTGGAAGTGTGATGTCTGAATCGGAGCAACCGCCCTGGCTGGTCCTTCCTCGGTACCCAGCGACGGGATAGGACATGCATAACCTAAGCTAACCAGGAAAAGATAAAGTTTGAAATGAAAATATGTTAAAAAAAAAAAACCAGGAGTGCTTCCAGGGACTTCCTCCTGAGGCTGCTGCTGGGGGTGCCACCAGCAGAGGCCGGCTGCTCCGCGTGGAGGGGAAGGGGCGTTCCCGAAGCCTCGGAGCCTCGTGGGGCAACGCCGGGACGCACTGCCTGCTGCAGGGGCACGGCGCCTCCCTCCCGGTGACAGGGGTTTGTAGGACAGGTCACCGCCCGGCCTCCCCTGCCGCCCCCGCGGGACCCGACCAGCCGTGGCGCAGCCCACGTACCCAAAGTAGGGACTGAAAATCCCGGAGCAGCTGTTTACATGACCGTCGAGTAGACGGCTGTGACGTCAGCAGCGAGCCCATTGTGACGCGCCGGGAGCCCGGACTGCGCCCGCAGTTCTCCCAGACGCCCCGGCTGGTGACGCCGAAGAGACCCGGGAGCCCGGGCGCCTCCGGAGTCAGGAG
>PJEM01019109.1:0-16852 GCA_004023845.1 Helogale parvula
AGAGTCCATATCGACAATAGGGTTTACGACCTCGATGTTGGATCAGGACATCCCGATGGTGCAGCAGCTATCAAAGGTTCGTTTGTTCAACGATTAAAGTCCTACGTGATCTGAGTTCAGACCGGAGCAATCCAGGTCGGTTTCTATCTATTAAACAATTTCTCCCAGTACGAAAGGACAAGAGAAATAAGGCCCACTTTACAGAAGCGCCTTCAGTACAATAGATGATATAATCTTAATCTAAACAACTTACCCAATATATATACAGCCCAAGAGCCCGGGCTTGTTAGGGTGGCAGAGCCCGGTAATTGCATAAAACTTAAACCTTTACCACCAGAGGTTCAATTCCTCTCCCTAACAACATGTTTATACTCAACATTCTCTCACTAAGCATCCCAATCCTACTCGCCATAGCCTTCCTAACACTAGTAGAACGCAAAGTATTAGGCTACATACAACTCCGAAAAGGACCAAACATCGTAGGACCATACGGCCTACTTCAACCCATTGCGGACGCCCTAAAACTCTTTACTAAAGAGCCACTCCGACCACTAACATCCTCCGTATCCATATTCATTATAGCCCCGATCCTAGCCCTCACGCTAGCCCTAATCATATGAATCCCTCTGCCCATACCCCACCCGCTCATCAACATGAACCTAGGAATCCTATTCATACTAGCCATGTCTAGCCTCGCCGTCTACTCGATCTTATGATCAGGATGAGCCTCAAACTCAAAATACGCCCTAATCGGAGCCCTACGAGCTGTAGCCCAAACCATCTCATATGAAGTTACATTAGCCATCATTCTCCTGTCCGTATTATTAATAAATGGCTCATTTACACTAGCTACCCTGATCACCACCCAAGAACATATATGACTCATCTTCCCCACATGACCCTTAGGCATGATATGATTCATCTCAACACTGGCAGAAACTAACCGAGCTCCCTTCGATCTAACAGAGGGAGAATCAGAACTAGTGTCCGGATTTAACGTAGAATACGCAGCAGGTCCATTCGCCCTATTCTTCATAGCGGAATACGCCAACATCATTATAATAAACAGCTTAACAACAATCCTATTCTTCGGAGCATTCCACAACCCCCTCATACCAGAACTCTACACTGCAAATTTCACAATCAAAACTCTACTTCTAACAACTATCTTCTTATGAATCCGAGCATCCTACCCACGATTTCGATATGACCAACTAATACACCTATTATGAAAAAATTTCCTACCACTC
Organism: Helogale parvula; assembly: GCA_004023845.1. NCBI lineage: Eukaryota > Metazoa > Chordata > Mammalia > Carnivora > Herpestidae > Helogale > Helogale parvula. The sequence continues at coordinate 1,251 of PJEM01019109.1, forward strand.
ACCCTAGCCCTATGCATATGACACGTATCATTACCTATCATAACCGCTAGCATCCCGCCCCTAACATAAGAAATATGTCTGACAAAAGAATTACTTTGATAGAGTAAATAATAGAGGTTTAAATCCTCTTATTTCTAGAATTATAGGACTCGAACCTAATCCTAAGAATCCAAAAATCTTCGTGCTACCACATTACACCACATTCTACAGTAAGGTCAGCTAAATAAGCTATCGGGCCCATACCCCGAAAATGTTGGTTTATACCCTTCCCGTACTAATCAAACCCCCAATTTTCCTCACCATCCTACTAACCGTAATCTCAGGGACCATAATTGTATTAACAAGCTCCCACTGATTAACCATCTGAATCGGCTTCGAAATAAACACGCTAGCCATCATTCCAATCCTCATAAAAAAACCTAACCCACGAACCATTGAAGCATCTACAAAATATTTCCTAACACAAGCAACCGCGTCCATAATCCTAATAATAGGAATCACCATTAATCTCATATTCTCAGGACAATGAACTACATCAAAAACCCTATGCCCCACCGCATCAGCTGTAATAACCATCGCCCTAGCTATGAAACTAGGCTTAGCCCCATTCCACTTCTGAGTACCAGAAGTTACACAAGGAACCCACTTGTCCTCAGGCCTAATCCTACTAACATGACAAAAAATCGCACCACTGTCAGTACTATACCAAATCTCACCAACCATCGACCCCAATCTACTCCTACCAATAGCCATCGCATCAATCTTCATCGGAGGATGAGGAGGACTAAACCAAACACAACTACGAAAAATCCTAGCGTACTCATCAATCGCCCACATAGGATGAATAACAGCCATCACACTGTACAACCCTACAATAATACTACTAAACCTAACAATCTATATCACCATAACAGTGACTACCTTCATACTATTCATGTACAACTCCACCACAACAACCCTATCATTATCACAAACATGAAACAAAACGCCCCTAATTACCTCCCTCATCTTAATATTAATACTCTCCCTGGGAGGACTTCCCCCACTATCAGGATTCACTCCAAAATGAATGATCATTCAAGAACTCACCAAAAACGAAATAATCATTATTCCAACTATCATAGCAACCACAGCACTACTTAACCTGTACTTCTACATACGACTCACATATACCACAACACTCACTATATTCCCTTCAACAAACAATATAAAAATAAAATGAAAATTCAACAACACAAAAAAAATAATCCTATTATCCCCACTAACCGTAATCTCAACTATATTACTCCCAGTCACACCACTCCTATCAATTCTGGACTAGGGGTTTAGGTTAAACCAGACCAAGGGCCTTCAAAGCCCTAAGCAAATCACATAGATTTAACCCCTGCAAAACAACCCTAAGGGCTGCAAGAACTCACCTCACATCAATTGAATGCAAATCAAACGCTTTAATTAAGCTAAGCCCTTACTAGATTGGTGGGCTTCCATCCCACGAAACTTTAGTTAACAGCTAAAAACCCTAATCAACTGGCTTCAATCTACTTCTCCCGCCGTCCAGGAGAAAAAAGGCGGGAGAAGCCCCGGCAGCGTCGAAGCTGCTTCTTTGAATTTGCAATTCAATATGAGATTTCACCACGAAGCTTGGCAAAAAGAGGACTCAAACCCCTGTCTTTAGATTTACAGTCTAATGCTTACTCAGCCATTTTACCTATGTTCATAAACCGCTGATTATTCTCTACCAATCACAAAGATATCGGCACCCTATATCTTCTATTTGGTGCTTGAGCTGGTATAGTTGGAACCGCCCTTAGTCTTTTAATTCGAGCTGAACTTGGTCAACCAGGCTCCTTGTTTGGAGACGACCAAATTTATAACGTAATCGTTACCGCCCATGCATTTGTAATAATTTTCTTTATAGTCATACCAATCATGATTGGCGGATTTGGAAACTGATTAGTGCCACTAATAATTGGGGCACCTGACATAGCATTTCCCCGAATAAACAACATAAGCTTCTGACTTCTCCCCCCATCCTTTCTACTTCTGCTGGCATCATCAATGGTAGAAGCCGGGGCAGGAACCGGATGAACTGTATATCCTCCCCTAGCCGGTAACTTAGCCCATGCAGGAGCATCCGTAGATCTCACTATTTTTTCCCTTCATCTTGCGGGTGTCTCCTCTATTCTAGGGGCTATTAACTTTATTACAACAATCATTAATATAAAACCACCAGCTATATCTCAATATCAAACACCTCTATTTGTCTGATCAGTACTAATCACAGCCGTACTACTACTCCTATCACTACCCGTGCTAGCAGCGGGCATTACAATACTTTTAACAGACCGAAACCTAAATACCACATTCTTTGACCCTGCTGGAGGAGGAGACCCAATCCTGTATCAACACCTATTCTGATTCTTCGGTCACCCGGAAGTTTATATCCTAATCTTACCAGGCTTTGGCATAATTTCTCACATCGTCACATACTACTCAGGTAAAAAAGAACCTTTCGGCTATATAGGTATAGTCTGGGCAATAATATCCATTGGCTTTCTGGGCTTTATCGTATGGGCCCATCATATATTTACAGTAGGAATAGACGTTGATACACGAGCATACTTCACATCAGCCACAATAATTATCGCTATTCCCACCGGAGTAAAAGTATTTAGCTGACTTGCTACCCTTCATGGAGGCAACATTAAATGATCACCTGCCATACTATGGGCTCTGGGCTTTATCTTCTTATTTACTGTAGGCGGGTTAACAGGCATTGTTCTAGCCAACTCTTCATTAGACATCGTACTTCACGACACATACTATGTAGTGGCTCATTTTCACTATGTATTATCAATGGGGGCTGTGTTTGCCATTATAGGAGGTTTCGTTCACTGATTCCCCCTATTCTCGGGCTACACTATAGACGACACTTGGGCAAAAATTCACTTCACAATTATATTTGTGGGCGTAAATATGACATTTTTTCCACAACACTTTCTCGGACTATCAGGAATACCTCGACGTTACTCTGATTACCCAGATGCCTACACAACCTGAAACGCAGTTTCTTCAATAGGCTCTTTCATTTCACTAACAGCAGTGATGTTAATAATCTTTATGATATGAGAGGCATTCGCATCCAAACGAGAAGTGGCAACAATTGAAATAACCTATGCCAACCTTGAATGGCTACACGGATGTCCTCCTCCATATCATACATTTGAAGAACCAACCTACGTAACATCAAAATAAGAAAGGAAGGAATCGAACCCCCTAAAACTGGTTTCAAGCCAATGTCATAACCATTATGTCTTTCTCAATGGGAAGATACTAGTAAAATATTACATAACTTTGTCAAAGTTAAATTATAGGTTTAACCCCTTTGTATCTTTATGGCATACCCCTTTCAACTAGGATTCCAAGACGCAACATCCCCTATTATAGAAGAACTCCTACACTTCCACGACCACACATTAATAATTGTTTTCCTAATTAGCTCCCTAGTACTCTACATTATCTCATTAATACTAACAACCAAACTCACGCACACAAGCACAATAGACGCCCAAGAAGTGGAGACTATCTGAACAATTCTGCCCGCCATTATCCTAATTCTTATTGCACTGCCTTCCTTACGAATCCTGTATATAATAGATGAAATCAATAGCCCTTCCTTAACAGTAAAAACTATAGGACACCAATGATATTGAAGCTACGAATATACAGATTATGAAGATCTAAACTTCGACTCATATATAATTCCCACCCAAGAACTAAAACCCGGAGAACTGCGACTATTAGAAGTCGACAACCGAGTGGTTCTACCCATAGAAATAACTATTCGAATACTAATCTCATCAGAAGACGTACTGCATTCATGAGCTGTACCATCACTAGGCCTAAAGACCGACGCCATTCCAGGACGACTAAACCAAACAACCCTTATAAGCACTCGACCTGGACTATACTACGGCCAATGCTCAGAAATCTGTGGCTCCAATCATAGTTTTATACCTATTGTACTTGAACTGGTTCCACTAACGCACTTCGAAAAATGATCAGTATCTATACTGTAACCCCATTAAGAAGCTAAACAAGCATTAACCTTTTAAGTTAAAGATTGGGAGTTCAACCTCCCCTTAGTGATATGCCACAACTAGACACATCAACTTGATTTATTACTATTGTGTCGATAATTATAACACTATTCATCATATTCCAACTAAAACTATCAAAACACCTATATCTATCAAACCCAGAATCTAAACCCACAGCTCCACTTAAACAAACAACCCCTTGAGAAAAAAAATGAACGAAAATCTATTCGCCTCTTTCATTACCCCAATAACAATAGGACTCCCTATCGTAGTCCTTATCATTATATTCCCAAGTATTTTATTTCCCTCACCAAACCGACTAATTAATAACCGCCTAGTCTCACTTCAACAGTGGCTACTCCAACTAATCTCAAAACAAATACTAGCCATCCACAATCATAAAGGACAAACATGAGCCTTAATACTTATATCACTAATCTCATTCATTGGCTCAACCAACCTATTAGGTCTACTCCCACACTCATTCACACCCACAACACAACTATCAATAAATCTCGGAATAGCCATCCCCCTATGAGCCGGCACAGTAGTTATAGGATTTCGACATAAAACAAAATCATCCCTAGCTCATTTTCTGCCACAAGGAACACCCCTGCCTCTAATCCCAATACTTGTAATCATCGAAACTATCAGCCTATTTATTCAACCAATAGCCCTAGCCGTACGACTCACGGCCAACATTACTGCAGGCCACCTGTTAATCCACCTAATTGGAGGAGCCACCCTAGCTCTAATAAATATTAGCCCCTCTGTTGCCTTTATCACCTTTATTATTCTCACCCTACTAACAATCCTTGAGTTCGCTGTAGCCTTAATCCAGGCCTACGTGTTCACCCTGCTAGTAAGCCTATATCTACACGATAACACATAATGACCCACCAAACCCATGCATATCACATAGTGAACCCAAGCCCATGACCACTTACAGGAGCTTTATCAGCCCTCCTAATAACTTCGGGGTTAGCCATATGATTCCACTTTAGTTCGACAACATTACTAACTCTAGGTTTAGCAACTAACATCCTGACTATATATCAATGATGACGAGACATTATCCGAGAAAGTACATTTCAAGGCCACCACACACCCATCGTCCAGAAAGGATTACGATATGGAATAGTCCTATTCATTATCTCAGAGGTATTCTTCTTTGCAGGCTTCTTTTGAGCCTTCTACCACTCAAGCCTGGCCCCAACCCCAGAACTAGGAGGCTGCTGGCCTCCCACAGGCATTACCCCCCTTAACCCTCTAGAAGTCCCACTACTCAACACATCCGTATTATTAGCCTCCGGAGTATCTATCACTTGAGCCCACCATAGCTTAATAGAAGGTAACCGAAAACACATACTTCAAGCTCTATTTATCACGATCTCGCTAGGCGTATACTTCACCCTACTTCAAGCTTCAGAATACTATGAAACAACATTTACGATCTCCGATGGAGTATATGGCTCCACCTTCTTCATAGCCACAGGATTTCACGGATTACACGTAATCATTGGATCTACTTTTCTCATCGTCTGCTTTCTTCGTCAACTAAAATTCCACTTTACATCTAATCATCACTTCGGATTTGAAGCTGCCGCTTGATATTGACATTTTGTAGACGTAGTATGACTATTCCTATATGTATCAATCTATTGATGAGGATCATATTTCTTTAGTATTAACCAGTACAACTGACTTCCAATCAGTTAGTTTCGGTGCACCCCGAAAAGAAATAATAAATATAATACTTACCCTGCTTGTTAATACAACACTATCTGCATTACTCGTACTAATCGCATTTTGACTGCCCCAACTAAACCCGTACGCGGAAAAAGCAAGCCCATACGAATGTGGATTCGACCCCATGGGGTCGGCTCGCCTACCCTTCTCTATAAAATTCTTCTTGGTCGCCATTACATTCCTATTATTCGACCTAGAAATCGCACTCCTTCTCCCTCTACCCTGAGCCTCACAAACAAACAACCTACCAACCATACTCACAATAGCATTGCTACTAATCTCACTCCTAGCAGCAAGCCTAGCTTATGAATGAACCCAGAAAGGACTAGAATGAACTGAATATGATAATTAGTTTAAACCAAAACAAATGATTTCGACTCATTAGACTATAGTTAGCCCTATAATTATCAAATGTCTATTGTATATATTAACATCTTCCTAGCTTTCACCATATCTCTCCTTGGTCTATTAATTTATCGATCCCATCTAATATCTTCCCTCCTATGCTTAGAGGGTATGATACTATCCCTATTCATCATAATAACCTTAATTATCCTAAACAACCACTTTACACTAGCCAGCATAATTCCTATTATCCTGCTAGTGTTCGCTGCCTGTGAGGCAGCATTAGGCCTGTCCCTATTAGTAATAGTATCCAACACTTATGGAAATGACTACGTACAAAACCTAAACCTATTACAATGCTAAAAATCATTATACCAACAATTATACTAATCCCACTAACGTGACTATCCAAACCCAAGATAATCTGAATTAACTCAACAACCTACAGCCTACTTATCAGCCTTATTAGCCTTACATATCTCAACCAACTCAATGACAACAGCCTAAACTTTTCATTATTATTTTTCTCAGACTCCTTGTCCGCTCCTCTGCTAGCATTAACAACATGACTACTCCCACTAATAATTATAGCCAGCCAACATCACCTATTAAAAGAGACTCTAACTCGAAAAAAATTATATATCACAATACTAATCACTCTCCAGCTATTCCTAATCATAACTTTTACCTCCACAGAATTAATCATATTCTACATCCTATTCGAAGCCACATTAATCCCCACCCTAATTATTATTACCCGATGAGGCAACCAAACAGAACGATTAAATGCAGGATTATACTTCCTATTCTACACCCTCGTAGGCTCATTACCACTTTTAGTCGCACTACTATATATTCAAAACACCTCAGGATCCCTAAATTTTCTAATTATGCAATACTGAAATAAACCAATATCCACCACTTGGTCAAACATTTTTATGTGACTAGCATGTATAATAGCATTCATAGTAAAAATACCACTATACGGCCTACATCTCTGACTACCCAAAGCACACGTAGAAGCCCCAATTGCCGGGTCAATAGTCCTCGCCGCCGTACTTCTAAAACTAGGAGGATATGGAATGATGCGCATTACAACGCTACTCAATCCACTAACAAACCAAATAGCATACCCCTTCCTAATACTATCTTTATGAGGAATAATCATAACAAGTTCAATTTGTCTACGTCAAACAGACCTAAAATCCCTAATTGCATACTCATCTGTAAGCCACATAGCCCTGGTCATCGTAGCAGTTCTTATCCAAACACCATGAAGTTACACAGGGGCCACAGCCCTAATAATCGCCCACGGACTAACATCTTCCATATTATTCTGTCTCGCAAACTCAAACTATGAGCGAGTACATAGCCGAACAATAATCCTGGCACGAGGCCTACAAACCTTACTTCCACTAATAGCTGCCTGATGACTACTGGCCAGCCTCGCAAATCTAGCCTTACCCCCATCAATTAATCTAATCGGAGAACTATTCGTAATCATAGCCTCCTTCTCATGATCAAATATAACCATCATCCTAATAGGAACAAACATCATTATTACAGCCCTATACTCCCTATATATATTGACCACAACTCAGCGAGGAAAAAACACATATCACACCAAAAACATTAAACCGTCATTCACACGAGAAAATGCTCTAATAACACTCCACCTACTCCCGCTTGTACTCTTATCACTCAAACCCGAAATCATTTTAGGCCCCCTTTACTGTAAATATAGTTTAATATAAAACTTTAGGTTGTGAACCTAACAATAGAAGTTCGAATCTTCTCATTTACCGAAAAAGTATGCAAGAACTGCTAATTCATGCCTCCATGCTTAACAACATGGCTTTTTCAACTTTTATAGGATAGAAGTAATCCATTGGTCTTAGGAACCAAAAAATTGGTGCAACTCCAAATAAAAGTAATAAACATATGCACCTCCTTGACATTAACTGCCATACTCATACTACTACTACCTATTGCAATAACTAGCACTAAAGCATATAAAAACGGCCTATATCCAAACTATGTAAAAACTACAATTTCCTGCGCCTTCATAACTAGCATAATCCCAGCTACATTTTTCATCTACTCCGGGCAAGAAATAATTATCTCTAACTGACACTGACTAACAATTCAAACTCTAAAACTCTCCCTGAGCTTTAAACTAGACTACTTCTCAATTATCTTTGTACCAGTAGCACTATTCGTCACATGGTCTATTATAGAATTCTCAATATGATACATACACGCAGACCCGTACATTAACCGATTCTTCAAATATCTTCTTATATTTCTTATCACCATAATTATCTTAGTGACCGCTAACAACCTATTCCAATTATTTATCGGCTGAGAAGGAGTAGGAATTATATCATTTCTCCTTATTGGATGATGATACGGCCGAGCAGACGCCAACACCGCCGCCCTCCAGGCAATCTTATATAACCGCATCGGAGACGTAGGATTTATTACAGCAATAGCATGATTCTTATCTAACACAAACACATGAGACTTTCAACAAATTTTTATTACACAACATGAAAATTTAAATATTCCACTAATAGGACTCCTACTAGCAGCCACCGGCAAATCCGCCCAATTTGGGCTACACCCATGACTACCATCAGCCATGGAAGGACCAACGCCCGTATCCGCTCTACTCCACTCAAGCACAATAGTAGTAGCAGGGGTATTTTTACTAATCCGCTTCTACCCCCTCATAGAACAAAACAAAATAATTCAAACTCCAACTTTATGCTTAGGAGCCATTACTACACTATTCACAGCCATGTGTGCTTTAACACAGAACGACATCAAAAAAATTGTGGCTTTTTCTACCTCCAGCCAACTCGGACTCATAATCGTAACAATCGGCATTAACCAACCCCACCTCGCATTCCTACATATTTGCACACACGCCTTCTTCAAAGCCATACTATTCATATGCTCAGGATCAATTATCCACAACCTAAATGACGAACAAGATATTCGAAAAATAGGAGGCCTGTATAAACCAATACCATTCACAACCACCTCCCTCATCGTAGGAAGCCTCGCACTTACAGGAATACCATTCCTAACCGGATTCTACTCCAAAGACCTAATCATCGAAACCGCCAACACGTCATATACCAACGCCTGAGCCCTATTAATAACTCTTATCGCCACATCCCTGACCGCCGTTTACAGCACTCGAATCATATTCTTTGCACTTCTAGGACAGCCTCGCTTCAATCCATTAATTCTAATCAATGAAAACAACCCCCTGTTAATAAATTCAATCAAACGTCTTCTAATCGGAAGCATCTTTGCAGGGTACTTAATTTCCTATAATATCCCCCTGACAAACATCCCACAAATAACTATACCCTACTACCTAAAACTAACCGCCCTTGCTATATCCATCACAGGCTTTATCCTAGCTCTAGAACTTAATATAATAACCAAAAACCTGAAATTTGATTACCCATCAAACCCCTTTAAATTCTCCAACCTTCTAGGATATTATCCAACTATCATGCACCGCCTCTTACCATCAACCAACCTTAGCATAAGCCAAAAATCCGCATCAATACTACTAGACACCATTTGACTAGAAAATGTAATACCCAAAACCATTTCCTACTTCCAAATAAAAACATCCTCTACCGTATCAAACCAAAAAGGACTAATCAAACTATATTTCCTCTCATTTATAATCACCATAATTCTCAGCATACTACTAATTAATTTCCACGAGTAATCTCCATAATAACCAACACACCAATAAGCAGAGACCACCCAGTGACAACAACCAACCAAGTCCCATAACTATATAGAGCAGCAATTCCCATAGCCTCCTCACTAAAAAAACCTGAATCACCAGTATCATAAATCACCCAATCACCCGCACCATTAAAACCAAAAATAACATCAGCATCCTCGTCCTCTAAAATATAACAAGCCATTAAAAGCTCCGCCAACACCCCAGTGATAAACGCCCCCAACACAGCCTTATTAGAAGACCAGGTCTCAGGATAAGGCTCAGTGGCTATAGCTGTAGTATAACCAAATACCACAAGCATGCCCCCCAAATAAATTAAAAAGACCATTAAACCTAAAAAGGAACCACCATAACTCAAAACAATCCCACAACCAACACCACCCGCCACAATCAAACCAATTCCACCATAAATAGGCGAAGGCTTTGAAGAAAAACTAACAAAGCTAACCACAAAAATAGTACTTAAAATAAATACAATATACATTATCATTATTCCCACATGGAATCTAACCATGACTTATGATATGAAAAACCATCGTTGTATTTCAACTACAAGAATTTAATGACCAACATCCGCAAATCGCACCCACTCATCAAAATTATTAACGAATCATTCATTGATCTACCAGCCCCATCTAACATCTCAGCCTGATGAAATTTCGGCTCACTCCTAGGGGTATGCCTTATCCTACAAATCTTAACAGGACTATTTCTAGCTATACACTATACATCAGATACAACAACCGCCTTTTCATCAGTAACCCATATTTGTCGCGACGTTAACTACGGCTGAATTATCCGATACATACACGCTAACGGAGCATCCATATTCTTCATCTGCTTATTTATACACATTGGCCGAGGAATATACTACGGTTCTTATTCATTCATAGAAACATGAAATATCGGGATTATCCTGCTATTTACAGTAATAGCCACTGCCTTCATAGGCTATGTACTACCATGAGGTCAAATATCCTTCTGAGGCGCCACAGTCATCACCAACCTACTATCAGCAATCCCATATATCGGAACTAACCTAGTAGAATGAATCTGAGGTGGATTCTCAGTAGACAAGGCCACTCTTACACGATTCTTCGCATTCCACTTCATTCTACCATTCGTCATCTCAGCTCTCGCAGCAGTACACCTACTATTCCTACACGAGACAGGATCCAATAATCCCTCAGGAATCCCATCAGACTCAGACAAAATCCCATTCCATCCATACTACACCATTAAAGATATTCTAGGACTTCTAATCATACTCACAACACTCATAATACTAGTCCTATTCTCACCAGACCTACTGGGAGACCCAGACAACTACACCCCAGCCAATCCACTAAATACCCCTCCCCATATCAAACCCGAATGATACTTCCTATTCGCATACGCAATCCTTCGATCCATTCCAAATAAACTTGGAGGAGTACTAGCCCTCGTCCTATCCATCACAATTCTAGCCATTGTACCACTACTCCACACCTCAAATCAACGAAGTATGATATTCCGACCACTCAGCCAATGCCTATTCTGACTACTAGTAGCAGACCTACTAACACTAACATGAATCGGAGGCCAACCAGTAGAACACCCATTCATCACCATCGGACAACTAGCCTCTATCTTATATTTCTTAATCATCCTTATTCTTATACCCATCTCCGGAGTCATCGAAAACCACCTCCTAAAATGAAGAGTCTTCGTAGTATATAAAATACCTTGGTCTTGTAAACCAAAAAAGGAGACCACACCCTCCCTAAGACTTCAAGGAAGAAGCAAAAGCCCCACCATCAGCACCCAAAGCTGAAGTTCTTCTTAAACTATTCCCTGCAACACTACAACTCAACCCCCACAATTCATATATCACACAATATAGCCTATACTTACCCGGCATGTCTTACTTTACCACAAATGATCTACGACGCATGCCAACACCACCAAACCCATTCTATGTACATCGTGCATTAAGTGCTTGTCCCCATGAATATTAAGCATGTACATACATCTATAACATTACATAATACATTATAATTATATATCGTGCATAATGTTATCCTAATACTGTTCCTCTATGGACCTCCACTGTCCGAAAGAGCTTAATCACCTAGCCTCGAGAAACCATCAATCCTTGCCTGAACGTGTACCTCTTCTCGCTCCGGGCCCATCTCAACGTGGGGGTTTCTATTCTGGAACTATACCTGGCATCTGGTTCTTACTTCAGGGCCATGTAAACCTTAACTCCAATCCTACAGTTGCTTCAAATGGGACATCTCGATGGACTAATGACTAATCAGCCCATGATCACACATAACTGTGGTGTCATGCATTTGGTATCTTTTATTTTTGGGGGGGGCGAACTTGCTATGACTCAGCTATGACTTAAAAGTCTCGACACAGTCAAATATCATGTAGCTGGACTTATTCCCTATGCGGGGGCTCACACCTCACCAAGCAGGTGTAATTCAGTCAATGGTCACAGGACATATTACTCTTAACCCTAAGGTCTCAACCGGACGCACATACGCGCACCCACGTATACGCACGCACACACGTACGTACGTATACCCACGCACGCACACACGTACGTACGTATACCCACACACGCACACACGCACACACGTACGTACGTATACCCACACACGCACACACGCACACACGTACGTACGTATACCCACGCGTGTACACACGTACACACGTACACACGTACACACGCATACACGCATATACACGTATATCAAATAAATAAACAACTAGCTTAACCAAACCCCCCTTACCCCCCATTAGCCCTATAATATAAATATACACCTATTAATGTCCTGCCAAACCCCAAAAACAAGACTAAGCATATATTCAAATATAAGACCCAAATAAACTCACATACTAATTTACCAAACCCATCAGACATCAGCTTTCAACATTGGCACGTAGCACATGCTCGCAAATATCTATAGATACACCATCTAGCTCTACCTCGTCCCTATTGAGCTATCCTCCATAGAGCACAAACCAAATAAACCCATTTTACAATTTCCACCAGTTAATGTAGCTTAAATTCACAAAGCAAGGCACTGAAAATGCCTAGATGAGTCGCTAGACTCCATAAACACAAGGGTTTGGTCCTGGCCCTTCTATTAGTTATTAATAGGATTACACATGCAAGCTTCCGCACCCCGGTGAAAATGCCCTCCAAATCGTAAATCGACCTAAAGGAGCAGGCATCAAGCACACACTTAAACGTAGCTCATAACGCCTTGCTTAGCCACACCCCCACGGGTTACAGCAGTGACAAAAATTAAGCCATGAATGAAAGTTTGACTAAGCCATATTAAACCAGGGTTGGTAAATTTCGTGCCAGCCACCGCGGCCATACGATTAACCCAGACTAATAGACACACGGCGTAAAGCGTGTCCTAGAAATAACCCACCACTAAAGTTAAACCTTAACTAAGCCGTAAAAAGCTACAGTTAACACGAAAATATAGCACGAAAGTAACTTTAATACCTCAATCACACGACAGCTAAGACCCAAACTGGGATTAGATACCCCACTATGCTTAGCCCTAAACCCAGATAGCTAATTAAACAAATCTATCCGCCAGAGGACTACTAGCAATAGCTTAAAACTCAAAGGACTTGGCGGTGCTTCACATCCCTCTAGAGGAGCCTGTTCTATAATCGATAAACCCCGATAAACCTCACCACCTCTTGCTAATTCAGTCTATATACCGCCATCTTCAGCAAACCCTAAAAAGGAACAACAGTAAGCAAAAGTATCTTAACACAAAAAAGTTAGGTCAAGGTGTAACTCATGAGGTGGAAAGCAATGGGCTACATTTTCTACACAAGGACATCCCACGAAAGTTTTTATGAAACAAAAAACCAAAGGAGGATTTAGTAGTAAGCCGAGAATAGAGTGCTCTGCTGAATCGGGCCATGAAGCACGCACACACCGCCCGTCACCCTCCTCAAGTACATAAACCCAAACATAACATATTCTAAAACACACTCAACACAAGAGGAGACAAGTCGTAACAAGGTAAGCATACTGGAAGGTGTGCTTGGATTAAACAAGATGTAGCTTAAACAAAGCATCTGGCTTACACCCAGAAGATTTCACGTTAAACTGACCATCTTGAGCCAAACCTAGCCCAAACAACAACAAACCCAATTAATATAAACCCATAAATCAAAACATTTAGTCAACCCTAAAAGTATAGGAGATAGAAATTTAACTTGGAGCTATAGAGATAGTACCGCAAGGGAAAGATGAAAGAAGAGCTTCAAAGCATCACACAGCAAAGATTACCCCTTGTACCTTTTGCATAATGGATTAGCTAGACATAGTCTAGCAAAGAGAACTTAAGCTAGGCCCCCCCGAAACCAGACGAGCTACCTATGAACAATCTATACAGGATGAACTCGTCTATGTTGCAAAATAGTGAGAAGATTCATAGGTAGAGGTGAAAGGCCTAACGAGCCTGGTGATAGCTGGTTGCCCAGAAAAGAATCTCAGTTCGACTTTAAACTTACCTGAAAAACCCTAAAATTCAAATGTAAGCTTAAAATATAATCTAAAAAGGTACAGCTTTTTAGAACTAGGATACAGCCTTAATTAGAGAGTAAGCATCGACATCAATCATAGTTGGCTTAAAAGCAGCCACCAATTAAGAAAGCGTTCAAGCTCAACAATAAAACACACCCTTAATATCAAAAACATGCAACCAACTCCTAACTTAATACTGGGCTAATCTATTTAATAATAGAAGCAATAATGCTAGTATGAGTAACAAGAAACATTTCTCCTTGCATAAGCTTATATCAGAACGGATAACCACTGATAGTTAACAACAAGATAAAAATAGCCCAACCATAAACTAAATATCAACCCAACTGTTAACCCAACACAGGCATGCAACTAAGGAAAGATTAAAAGAAGTAAAAGGAACTCAGCAAACACAAACCCCGCCTGTTTACCAAAAACATCACCTCTAGCATTTCCAGTATTAGAGGCACTGCCTGCCCAGTGACACTAGTTAAACGGCCGCGGTATCCTGACCGTGCAAAGGTAGCATAATCATTTGTTCCTTAAATAGGGACTTGTATGAAAGGCCACACGAGGGTTTAACTGTCTCTTACTTCCAATCCGTGAAATTGACCTTCCCGTGAAGAGGCGGGAATAAAATAATAAGACGAGAAGACCCTATGGAGCTTCAATTAACTGGCCCAAAGAGATAAAACTTCAACCAACAGGAACAACAAACCTCCATATGAGCCAGCAATTTAGGTTGGGGTGACCTCGGAGAACAAAACAACCTCCGAGTGATTTTAAATCTAGACCGACAGGTCAAAAGTATCACATCACTTATTGATCCAAAACACTTGATCAACGGAATAAGTTACCCTAGGGATAACAGCGCAATCCTATTCTAGAGTCCATATCGACAATAGGGTTTACGACCTCGATGTTGGATCAGGACATCCCGATGGTGCAGCAGCTATCAAAGGTTCGTTTGTTCAACGATTAAAGTCCTACGTGATCTGAGTTCAGACCGGAGCAATCCAGGTCGGTTTCTATCTATTAAACAATTTCTCCCAGTACGAAAGGACAAGAGAAATAAGGCCCACTT
>PJEM01019110.1:0-16868 GCA_004023845.1 Helogale parvula
TTGCATGGACCTCAAGCATATTGTAGTATAGAGGTGGAATTTAAGGAAAGGTATTAAGCAGGCTGTGTTGTAGCTTATGAGCAAGTAATAAAGTGTATCATTTATCTTGAATGTATCATAGATAAGCTGCTATATAATGATTGCCACTTCAGATAGCTGTGAAATTAGGTGATTAACTAGTTGTTACTTAACCTTCTAATTTCTGTATAAGTCTAATTACATGAAACAGAAGTTAGTGTTTTGATTTTTTACTTTGCTTTTCTGTTTGGAGTGTCATTGTAACTACTGTAGTGTAAATGATGGAAAATAATTGCATATGTTAAAAAAAAAGAAAAAAAAGATGATATCCAAATTCCCTCAGTTACCTCATAATTGTATTTTCAAAGTTGGTTTGTTTGAATAATATTGTTTGGAGAATACCCAAACCAGGTCCATTTTATTTAGAGTTTTATTGATATGGTTTTCATCTCCTCCTTTGTCATATTAAGTATTTTTTCTTCTTTTCCTACTATTTACTTAAAAAACCTGGTTGTCCCAAACTCAGGATTTTCCTGCTTGCATTTGCAGGGTGTTTTTTAAATGTGTTTTTCTCTCATCTTATATTTTGTTTAAAATTGTAGTTAGTTGTAGTTTTGGTGTAGGCTTGACTTTTTTGGGTAAAAAATAAATCATAGTTTGCAAAATGTACTATTTTCAATCAAAATAAAATGTGCCTTTAAAAAAAATAAAAATAAAAAAATTTTAAAAAAAAGAGAGAGGGGAAAGACAAAAGACAGATCCGTGGTTCTCAATCCTTGAAAATGTCAAGAAAAGGGCCAACAGTGTGTATCCCAGAGGGCACTGGAGCCTGGCTGTTTTACGTCATTTGGCTGTATCAAGGGCTGCTGATGTGTCTATGTTAAAGATATCAGTAGTAGAAACACATCTGGAATGAGGAGATACTATCAATTTTTTTCAATTATCCCCCACCAACTTTGTATTATGGAGGTTTTCAAACAATGAGAAAAACTAACAACTATGAATGCCTAAATTCTGTAATTGTTACTATCTTGCTATATTGATTTTATCATTATTTATCCATCTATGTATCCATCCGTTGAGGGTCTGATTTGAGAGCATTTAATAAAGAGATCTTCCATAAAAAATAAAAATAAAAAAAGCAAGTATATTTTCAGCCTAATTTTTTTGAATAAGCTATGTTTTTTAATATTTATTTTTAAAGTATTGTCAAATTTGGATTTGGCAATTGGGCCACCTCAATATAATTCAGTTTTACTACATAATATAAGTGTATCCAGTTAAAAAATAGGAACTATATGAAAGTATTTTTCTCAAAATTTATTTCAAGGAACAGTTGAATTTCACAATTAAAACTTGTACCATATTTTAACTACCATGAACCATTCAATTTGTTTTTTCCAATACTTTTTGTAGCAATAAATTTCAATGTATTTCTATAACACGGTCTTGTTTACAAGCTTTATTTTCAATAATTAAAAGTCTCTAAAACTGAAAAAAAAGGACTTTTTAAATTTCTTGTTGACAGACTTCTATGAAGATTTTCAGCCAGTTTTGAAACAAATGTGATCAAATGTATAGGACTCACTTATTAAAGGTTCAATAAAATTATAATCTACTGAAGTTGATTTGTAAAATACCATTTTGCAATTTCAAAACTTTCTAAAATTTAATTGATTTCTGGTAAAATGTAAAAGTATGTATTGCTGCACTAAAGAAATGATGATGATGGTAATGATGATGATTGAACATCAACTTCATCACAAAAAATTATGTACTTCAGTGATTTCTGTATGTAAATTTTGACAATTATAGATTCTGTTTCAATTGCAAAAATATTACTGCTCATTTGGGTGAAATTATGCATTGTTCACTAACATAGAATTCGTAATATATTTACAAATTGCAAATTTGTAAATTGTTCTTGTCAAAATTCTGTGAGTCACTGAAATTTATTAGTATCAATATTATTACTGATTGTATTACTACATAATATAATGAATTTTATTCAATGTACAGCTTTTTAACTGAATTTACAAAATTTCAAAGTCATGTTCGGTGAATTTTCAAAAGCTTTACTTTTATTTGATTCATTGGATAAAATAGTAAATTATTACTTGAATAATCTTCTATGCTTTTTTAGTTGAAACATCTATTAATATAAATCCTGCACCATTTAACTGTTTGCAAATGGCTTCTGTTGCTAATGTAACTGATGTGATAGCAATAATTGAGATTTTTTTTACTTTAATAAAAAAACATGGGAGTCAAAAAGACCAAAATTAATTTGAAAGAGTAATTACTAAGAAATAAGTCATAAGTGATATGGAAATGCATATCCCGCAACCGCATATGATAAAATACCATTTTGCATGTTTTCAGGTTTTAAGCAACACATATTTTTTATAACTTTTGAGAAATAGAAATTTAGTTCTTAATTTTTATTTGATTTCATCTTAAGGTTTTTGAACCACTAATACCTAAAAGCCAAATTTAAAAATGGCATTAAACATAAAATAAACCGTCACAGATTTATACCACTCATGGAATTGACTAAACTGCTTTTACAAAACCTTCATATTTTCTCTGTTTGTTCTGTGGTGGTAGTACTCACTTTATCTCCCACATATATTGCACATATGTCTAATGTATAATTTCCCACATTTCCTACTGACTGCACTAACAGGTAGCTTGGCAGCTTCCTGCATCTCACAAGCATAGGCCATGACAAAGTTGGCAGGCACAGGTGGTTTACAAGGACATTGTGGCTGAATAATTTTCCTCCTACTACACAAGTCTGCAGTGAGTTGGCTGCTCCCGGTTTATTCTATCCCCGAGCACTATATTTTTATCAGCAAGTGCCTTGAGGAAAAGAATGATGAGTTAGTTATCTTTGCTTATTTTTCAAATTTAATCACATGTTAAATTGATAACTCTTACTGTGCATATATCATCCATACTAGTAGATGATGTGAAGTGATGAGAGGAATAATTAAAGGTCTACTACACCAATTGTGATTTATTTTATCTAATTTTTAATACTACTTTATTTTTTAAAAAATGAAAAATTGGGGATAATTGCTAAGGTGGACAAATGCTCTTCCAGGGAAACAGCCATAAACTAGGATTTTACAAGGCACACAGAAAAGACTATTAGACTGTTTATAAGAAACCTGTAGTGTCTTCAATTATTTATAAAGCTATCATATTGAAGAGAAGAAATTAAGTCAGTATTATTCTCATATAGAACAAAGGGGAAGGGCTAGGAACTAATTGAATTTAGGTTTTGCTTAACAGAATGAAATGTGTTTTAACAGTTGGAGCTATCCAAACATAAAATTTAAATGTTGAAAGTTAACATTTTATATTTGTAGAAATATTCAAGTAGAGGGTAAATGAATATCTACTCTTAATATTTTAGAAGAGATTCCTAATGTGGGTAGGAGTTTGGAAACGGTGCCCTCTGTATAATCTACAGGTTTTCATTACCTATAATTAACAGTAATGTGCATTGGTATCCCACTACAATGCAGTTTACTTTACAGTAGATTCAGTTAAAGTTACTCAACTATGTCTTCATGCTAAAAGGTAATGAGGCAATCAAATGAGCCTATTGTAATTTGTCCTGCTTATGGAATCACCTTATAGCATAGAAAATCAAGGACAGGATAAGGGCATGAGGCCCAAAGCAGGAAGTGGAAGAATTAGAAGTACTGGTAGCCGAATCATTATGAAATAGTAGACTGCATTTTTTTTGTACTATAAAACACAATTAAGGTTTCATTAGTTTATTCTCAGTGTCAGCACCCACAAGTACATGCCAGATACTAGGTTCTGTGTGTGTGTGTGTGTGTGTGTGTGTATTATGTTCTTCTAGGCTGTCTGCCATGTGGTGCTCTTTGATTTTCTGAGAAGTCATATAAAAATGTAGAGGTGTACATGAGGTTTTTTGCTGTTGTTGTTTTGTGTGTTTTTTTTTAACTTTACTTAAAATGCATACTAAGAAAATATATAAAGTTTTGTGATTTAATTTTAGATTTCTACACACAATATTCCTTGACACTAAGAAAATATTAAAAAATTGGACATTTTTACTGATTCTAAAATATATTAAAGATTCAAATTGATGAGTCCTGTAGGTATATGTTTTAATATATTCACGTTCTTATAAATACTAATGGTTATGTACTGAATGTGTCCTCAAAAAATTCATTTATTGAAATACTACTCCAAAATATGGTATTTGGAGGTGTAAAGACTGTGGAGGTGATTAGTTCATGTGGATGGTGTCCTTAGAAAGGAATTAGTGTCCTTCCAAAAGAGACCACAGAGAGTTTTCAAGCACCTTCTTAAATGAAGGACACATCCAGAACTTGTAAACCAGGAAGCAGACCCTCAACAGGCACCAAATTTGCTGTCTCCTTGATCTTGGACTTTCCAGACTCTAGAACTATGAGAAATTTCTGTTGTTTATAAGCTACCCAGTCAAAGATAATTTGTTATAGTGGCCCTAATGGTCTGAAGCACTAACATTTTATCTATACCATAATTATGGTATAGGAATCACTTGTTCCTCCAAAAAAATGTTATTTTTTCCCTCCTAAGTCATCATCAGCTATGATATTAGAAATAATTATAGACAAATGATAGATAGATACTAAAATGTTTCTTGAATAGTTTAGATTTTAGTTTCATTGAGTATATATTTAATAAGCTCATGAAAACAACATTTGCATATATATAGATCATCCCCATGGAAGCAAACATTAAATGATAGTTATTTAGAAGATGAGTATATTTAAAACAATGAATCAAATCACAGCTGATTTCTTAAGTCATTTTTATGTTGTTGGCAGCCTATTGATAAATATAAGCCCATTTCAAATAGTAGCACTGACATGTGAGTGATAAATGAGAAAAATTTTTAAATGGCCAATTTCTAAACTTAAAAAAAAACACTTTAAAGACAGTATACAGAAGTGAAAGATAGAACCTTAGGAAAATATATTTTCTTCAACTTAAGAAAAATAAAAAAAGAAATTACCTGCTAAATTCAGTCTTTTTCTAGACCCCCTGTTTTTTCTACTATTCTAGAAACGTTAACAAATTGAGTCTGAACTATACCTCTTAATTACTCTTGAAATGTAACACATATAACTAATTTCTTTATATCATATTGGCTACATGAGTATAATTATCATAAATAGATATCTTCATACTATTGCTTATATTTGAGAGGATTGATGATTGTGGCTAGGTACTTAATGATGAGTTCTTAACAAATGATAATGGAAGTTCCTATCTGATTATCCACTACACTTTATTCTTGAAAGATAAAAAGTTAAAATTTCAAGGCTCTTTTTTCATACATTATAAACATTTGACATTATAGAAAATTGTACCCATTAGCAAAATTTCTAAGCAGCCTGATCATGTGAAATGAAGCGATCCTAATACCTTTGTTCATATTCTATAGAAGGCTTTCTTTACCCTCTCTGCAGCTAATTCTGCCATCTGTACAATCAATTCTGTCCTCTTCCTTTATGTAAAGGACAACACATCTGCCTTTCTTCCTTTTTCTTATCATTTCTTTTCCCTCTTCATCACATAAAGCTGCTTAAGAATTTATTTTCTTAAAAGCATCTGTTCTAATAATTTAACTTTCTTTGAGATAACCACATGCACTTTCTTCTTAACTCAGAATCTTCTGATAAGCATACTTCATATCCAGTATTCCTGTCCTCTCTACTGCCTTCCGTTCTCTTCTCTCAACTTCTGAAATCTAATCTTTGTTCTCTCAGTTTTAATGACAAAGCTCTCACTTAAATGACTGGCATCCTCTTCTTGTTCAAATTAATGGAAATGATCATTTTCTGTGTATATATCATTTTCTTCTCCAAAACTTGTCTTCAATTCATCCTTTAAATTTTGATGTTAGTTCCTTTATTCCTCCAAACTTTTTTTCTTTATTTCCCTAAAAACTCTTCCTGGATGATTTCATGTACTTGACTGTCAATTTGCTAAAAAGTTACGTTTATAGAAAATGTTGAAACAAGAATTGTCCTATTCCATTTTTGCTTTTTTTTTAACTTCATCTGAATTTCAGTAAATTGAATTAAAGGAGACATAGAATGTTATTCTTTTAATATCAAAATATTGGAATATGTCTCTTTAAAACAAATTATAGGATTTTTTCTTGTTCTTCCTTTTTATTACAAGCTTCAGGTAAATTAGCATGGAGATACATAGAAACTTAAAATTGCAACTACTCTAAACATTATTTGAAGCACATGCAAGGCATCGTTCCAATTTTATTGCCTAATCTTCTCCAACATCTAAAAATGCCCAAAGGCTTTCAAAGATGGGGATCTTTCTTGGACAACACATACCATAAGCCATTTAACTAAACTGCTTTCTCTTTAGATATTTAATCTATCAATTTTTAAATAATTTTATAAAGTGCCAAGGAAAATAAATCTAATTATTTGCGTGAAATCTTTACGTAGTTGAAGACAGAAGAGATGCTCTTTTCTAATTTTGTGGTTGGTTGTTCACCTCTTCATGGTTCAGATCAATCAATAAGTTTTCCATGGTACAATTTTTGGTAAGCCACTAAATTTGTGGTATTTTATTACGTTAGCAATAGAAAACAAATATAGTCTGCAGAAGCTGTATCATATTGAACTTATTGTGTTGTCTACATAACAATGCATTTTAACAGTTGCCCTCATTTTATTTCCTTGTCCCATCTTAACGGGCAATAAATTTTCCAATCGATGTTTTGTGTAATACATTTCATTCCCCTGGTGAAAATTGGTACATTTGTTCATCTTCAGTTTTTGTTTTCACTTCTTCTTGACCTGGCAATCCTTACAAGACTGACAACAATAACTTTACAATTTTATATACCTTGTTATGTACATTGAGATCTAATTTGTTGAGACAAATAAATGTGTTTTTTTTAATTTAGATTCATTTTATAATCAATATGCTTAGATTGCTTTTCACAAACCAATGCAGCTTCAGGTTGCTGTTGCTGTTTTCCAGGATGAGTATTTCTTAAACAGGGGTGAGGTGGAAGCAATATAGGACCTGGGTTATTCTGTCCTTTAGGTTCCATCATTTTCTGCTGTTAGCTTCACACCATTTGTAATAAGCAATCAGCCCGTCCTTTTTTTGATATTTTTCTTGTTCTAATTTTAATCACTGTTGCCTGGGTGGCTCAGTCAGTTGAGTGTTTGACTTTGGCTCAGGTCCTGATTTCACAGTTCAAGCCTTGTGGCAGGCTTTGCACTGACAGTGAGTGAACCTGCTTTGGTTTCTCTGTCTGTTTCCCTCTCTCTCTTTGTCTCTCCCCACCTCATGTTCTCTCTATCTCAAAAATAAATAAGCATTTAAAATATTTTAATTTGATCAATTGCTTGATTTTTTTCAATGTGGGATTTTTTTCTGTGACAATATTAGGCTTTAGGAATCCTTATATTGTTATTAGATGTCTCTTCACCTCTTTTGTTTTATTTTGGAAATATGTAGCTTTTAAAATTTTATTACTGGGATGCCTGTGTGGCTCAGTTAGCAAAGTGTCTGACTTCCCTGAGGTGATGGTCTCACAGTTCATAAGTTCTAGTGCTGTGCTGGCTCTGTGTTGACAGCTCAGAGCCTGGAGCCTGCTTCAGATTCATTCTCTCTCTCTCTCTCTCTCTCTCTCTCTCTCTCTCTCTCTCCCCCTGCCCTTCCCCTGCTCATGCTCTCTCCTTCTCAAAAATAAATAAACCTTTTTAGTCATGAAATTATTAATGTTAATTACTGTTATAAATCTATGAAACTTTCCAGAGCTGTTTTTTGGTTCACCTTGTTAGATATTTTATGAAATAGGTTTGTCCTTCTTGGTGTTAATGCTGTTCTTGACTTTGCATGAATTTCACTTCTGAGAACATTCTAGTTGTTGCAAAATTTTTTTAAGTATTAAATTGTAGAACAATGCAGGGTGAAAATCAGGATGTATTTTCACTTTTCTAAGAATAACTAAAAAATACCACCAAAAATTTCAAGGTCACTTAGCAGTCTTTTAACATGTAATAATATTACTTCTAGTGTTGGAAAAACAAATATGTGATAAATTAAGAATCTGACTATCGTCATATTTTTCAACACAAATGTTATAATGTTGCAGTTATATCATTAGATCACAGCCATTTGTAGGAATATATTTTAAATTTTATATCTGTATTTATTTTTATACTAACATGAAGCTGTTTAGAAATTTGTGTGAAATTTCCCTTGTTTTTCCAATTTCAGAGACATTGTTACATAGTTTGAATATCTTAATCCATCAACAGTGATATTAATAGATCAGCTCTTGGCCCAAGTATTTATAAAAATAACAATAAATAAAAAATAAGTAAGTAAGTAAATATTTAGAAAAAAACTAAAGAAAAGTTTTTTCTTCAAAAATACAAAATTAAATTTGACTATAGCCAAGATCAGAAATCAAGGATACCTACTGCACAATAACTCCTGTTTCTATTTAAACTCTTCCTTTATAATGGCCACATCTGCACATACATTTATTCCATAATTATAACATTAACACTAAATTCTAAATTTTAAATTCTATATTTTTAATATTTTATAACTTTGAATATATAAACACCATTAACAGTTTATGTATGCATCATTATGCTTGACATTATTTGAAAGTGCATAAACAAATGTCAGTCCTTTTTTTCTAAAAATAATACTGTATTAGGCATTCTGGGTCCCAGTAAGATAATATAAGCTCTTTCATCAATGCTATAGTTACCTGAAATTTGAACCCTTTCAGAAACTTTTAGCCAATATTATCTGTAGCACACTTTAAGAATTAATTTGTGTTTTTAAGGGAAGTCAACTATGTTAAGGAGAAATTGACTACCTCAAAAATCTATACATACTACAGAGCCTATGACTATAATTCCAAAATGAGATATATATGTGTTCG
This sequence comes from Helogale parvula, assembly GCA_004023845.1. Taxonomy (NCBI): domain Eukaryota; kingdom Metazoa; phylum Chordata; class Mammalia; order Carnivora; family Herpestidae; genus Helogale; species Helogale parvula. The sequence continues at coordinate 8,999 of PJEM01019110.1, forward strand.
AAAGTAGGAGATGTAAGTATGTAAGTTTGATGATGGAATAACCTAAAATAAACCTCCATGTATGCTACTCCATGTGCATTAGGCTAAAATGGGATTGACTCATTTTGACAGTCCAGTCTCCCAAATTTAATTTACCTCTAAGTTTCACTAGATACCAACTAAGCACCACTTTTCTGACAACCATGTGGGAAAAATCAATCCTTTTGAAATAATGGAGAAGACTATTTTGGAAAAAAAAAAAGCTGTGGAATATCTGTATTTCTACCAGGTGTTGCTGTAAAAGATATTATTTATAGTGAAATATAATTGGGTCACTTCCAGTGTTGAAAATTGAGCTTCCTTATTATCCTGGACACTATGGCTCATCTCCTGTTTCACGTTGTTGGCTGGATTTTCATAGTAATATCTTCATAATGATCAAAAGAAATGGCTCAGTTAATGGGGTTATCAGTACAATGTTAGATGCTGCCAAAAACTTTTGGCTCAAAATCAACTGCTATAACTGTGTCCAATGTCTTTTCATCTATATCATAACATGTAAAGAAAAAGAGAAAGACCTTTAAGATTTAGAATTAAAATTACTATATAGTATGATTTTATATGCAAAATTATAATATATAATTAAGAAGTTAACTACGTTTTTCTATTTACACATTGCCTCCTGTTTCCTTTCCAAAGAATCAAGGATTAAAATATATGGGGATATTTGATCTTAAAAATAATCAGATAAAATAATATTTATTTAATGTTATTAAATATTAATCAGAGAAAATATTTTCGTATTGAATAAACTGAAAATAATTACTATATTAGCATATTCTTTTTTGTTGGCCATTTTTGAGAAAATGAGAAATAAAAATTTACCTCCCTTAGGTTTTCTCAAGCATGGGGACGGGGGGAGTTGGGAACAGAGTCAGAGTTTTTCCACCAAAAGCGTAGGAGGGAATCATTCCTATTTATGTGATTGAAGTTTTATGGCCCAATCTTGAGTAAAGGGTCTTCAGTTTATGGGGGAAAAAAATGAGAACAAAACCTTTTCAGAAAATGTAGCAAGATATTTGTTCACTTTGAAAAAATAGGAAAGCAAAGTCTTAGAGAAGATATTGATAATAAGTTAGTTATCTCAATTTTATCTTAGATCATTAGGTTTAATCAAGCTAGTTGCAAGAAAGGATGCTTTCTTTTTGTGCTTCCTGCTGATCTACTGAATCCTTGTAATCTTTTTTTATGCCACAACTCAGTTGGAATTCTTGTCTGAAGCCATATTACTCGATACAGGAAAGGGCTTTTGAGAAAATAGGATAATGTTATTCACATTGAATCTTTGAACCTTTTTTTCTCAAGAAGGAATTATTGATTGTGTCAGCATCCTTCACACTGCATTGCAAAGATTCAATGTGGAACAACGATTCATTCTATAAAGGAACACAGGACATGATTGCCCTGGCTCCCACCCTATTAGTACTTTAACATTGGACTGATTTACCTAGCTGTTTTGACATACAAATAATCCCAATTGGTTTCTAACAATGTAAAATATATTTTTGTATGCTGCCGTCATATTATTTTATCCTATTACATTCACAAACCTTATTTAGGTATTGAAGCATGTGACCAGATCTCTTGATATAAGGTTAATTGGGGGGAGGGGGGGGAAGACAAAACGGTACTTATCTATGATCTGGTTCAAAACTAGAACTTATTGTAGCTTACATGAGGGATGATTTTTTGTGTGTGTGAATATAAACTCAACAATAGAGTGCAAAATTGAGGGCACATAAAATCTACATGCCAGTAATAAACATTTCTCAGGGTCATAGTTTTCAAGATATTTTAAACTATGGGGTCATACTTTGAGTAAATGATCAAGAAAAACTCTATTTTGCATTGAAATTTTATTTGTAATAGCTTTCATGCAACATAGAAAATTGATTAAAACCTATTTCTGTATTCAAAGTATACTGCCGAATGATGGAAAAGAAAATCCAAAATAAAATTTAACTGATTTTTCCAGAGAGGATCCTGTTTATCTATTAAATGTGTATATGGTTTATAAAATTTAAAAACCCTTGATATGCCAGAATTTGAGTCACTGTTTCTCAAAGGCCCTTTACATATTTTCTCTTTATATAGGACATAAATTTATTAATTTTCATGTCTTTATAGTAATCTATAATTTAACATAGTATCATTAATTCTAGTAATGTTTTACAAAAGTATAATATCGTATTAATATCTCAAGTAACATAAATAACAAAATTTAACAGAAAATCCCTACTGCCTCTCACAGGATATATGAAGTTATTTTTAAAAAAATAAACAGACTATGTAAACTTTCCAAAGAATTCATTCACAAAGTTCAAGATTGAATGGCTACTTTAAATAAAAAGTGTGAAGTTAGAGGTGTTAGTATATGAAACTTCTTTTTTTTAAATTAATGTTTTATTTATTTTTGAGAGAGAGACACAGTGTAAACAGGAGAGGGGCAGAGAGAGAGAGGCAGATACAAAATCTGAAGCAGGCTTCAGGATCTGAGCTCTGAGGTGTCAGCACAGAGCCCATGGAGCTCAAACCCCCAAACTGCTAGATGATGACCTGATCCAATATTGGATCCAATCCAACTGAGGAACCCAGTTGATTAAAAGAAAGAACACTGTGCCTTCTTTTAATCATATAACCTTCTTTTAATCTTATAAAATAAAGTAATTTCAAAGAACACTTTCACTACTTTTTTTTTAGTTTGTGTATGTGCTTCTGCTGGCACATGTGAGAAAATGTTAAAGATTCCAAAAACTGGTTCAGATCAAGAACATGCTCTTATTAGCAGATAGGACATGCATTCTTGAGACAGCCAAGCCAACTATTTACTTTTTTTCAGGAAGTATAAATGCTTTATTGGGAAATTACTCTTTATTTCATTTTTTAAAATGTAATTATTTGTTGAAAAAAATTTAGTACAGTTAGTAATATTCAATTTTACTAAAGTGAACTATCCTTTCACTTTACTTTATATGTGTGGTGATGCTCTAAAATGAATGAGCTAAAGACAAAATGGTACTCAAAATTTCTGCCGTCATAAATATGTGACTCTGGATCAAGGTTCTGTTTATGATGAGACATAGTCTAGTTCATTTAACAAAATGCTCAACACAGAATTTGCTCCTAAGTTTTAGCTGCCCACAGACAAATTTATAGATTTTTATAGCAGGAAAATGTACAATTTCTGCTGTAACATCTCCAAAGACAGCAACCAATTCACAAAACTGTCAGATCCTTTTCAAATATTCTAATAATAATTTCTTCCCACATATGAATCATGTAAAATCTTAGTTCACTATATTGAATCACGGCTTCTACTAAAGTGACACTTTTCACCATATTTTTACATGCACCTTAAAAAAACTCAGTTTTGGCTTAACCCAAGCTGTTTTCTTCATATATGATATTCTTCTAATCTGCTCTACATGTTTCCATAGATTTTTCTATTTTTATTATTAATCTAGGATGTTCATGTATGAATTGATATATATCTAAAATAAGATTCAGAACTCAACAAATCCAAGGCTCTTCCCCAATCTCCTCCCACTTGGGTAGTCCCTGAGGCAAGGCTTGACACCTGATGTGAACCGGGTAGTACACATGGATATACCTCAAATGGATTGCAGGTGTGCTGAGTTATTCTGTTTCTCAGCATCCAAATGAAGACGGGTGTGGCCAGACTTCCTAGACTGGTCCAGCTACAAATTGCTCTCTCCCTACCTCAATATGCCATAAACATCATCATTTTATGTGTGTGCTATGTGAAAGTCTTTTGGCTATAGGGTGATAATAATATTTGGTCATATAATTTTCATTGACTTTCATTCATTTCATTGAATGCTTAAAAACAACTCTTCTTTTTTTCCTGATACACATATGTTATCTCCCTTAAAGAAAATGTAAAGATCACAAAGGGTGGAGACTTATCTTCTGCACTTTTGTATATATGTAAAGATCCTGGTGGTGCTCATTATAGTTGTTAAATACAGTTTTATACCTCACTAAGGAAGAAACGAATGAAACAAGATTAGATCAATGGATGTGAAACAATTTTATACCACTCTTTATATTCACATAAAACATTAGAAATATCTTAGCTATTTGTCTGCTTTTCTAACTGGTGTCACCTGAGTTACAATGGAAAAGTTATTCATACCTGAGAGCCGAAAAATATTCTGCATTCAGATGTCTATGTGGTTGTAGTTCTTTTGAAATTGATTTATATAGAGTTAATCCAGTTTAAGATTTTATGATTGGGCACTTTCTTTATTTGGTATCTTAAAATAACTACCCAATCATTCTCCTACTTTAGTGAAATAAAGAATCAGGATTTCTAATTTTCACTTCCTATGTGCAACCCAAACTAATTTAAATTCTGAATACTGAATATGTTTTCCAACTTAAGCATTTTTCAGTTTGACTGTATACTCCTTTTTCTTAAAGATGGTGAACAATTTATTCATGTGAAAAGCTTAACTTCCCAGAAACTCTCTTTAATTTTCATTATTTTTGTATTATTGAATGTATTTTCAAAGATGAAAAAGGAGGTCAGCTGTAAGAATTGAACTGTATCAAGTCTTTTGAGATGCATTTAACACCTTTGTTGGAAGTCTCAGTAGAGGCGTATCATATGATGGGTATATAAACTGGCGTTCTTCCCTTCTCAGCCACAATTGCAAAATAGTTTTTGTCCTGCTGATGTTGTTGCTTCCTTTTTAAGTAAAAGAAAATTAATACCAATTGTATTTGAAAGAGTAGTTGATGTGTGGCCACTGACAGCTTGGAATTTTCATGATTTCAGGAGATTTTGTTTATACTATATAAATAATTACAGATGTGATATGAATAGCAATACCTCATACTTGTTCTCTCAAGTCTAAAACAAGAATTGGGAACTACTTGTTAAATCTTGGTAGAAAGATGAGCCAAGAAATAGGCTGAGGTGAGCCCAATACTTACCTAAGGTGAAGCATGCCAGTGAGAGAGAGAGAGAAAAAAAATTCTAGAAACGATATGAAGAACTTCAGACATTGAGATTTCAACTTTTCTTAGCTGTTGGGCACCATTTGAAATGCCTGTTGGCCTCATAGAGTAAAACAAAACAAACCAAAGATAAGTAAAAATAAAGTGTTATCCTGTGATGGTCATGGGGACAAGCATGTCTCATGAATTAATGTGTTTAATGTTTTATTGATGCCTTGATTTATTTATGTCTATTTTAATTTTCAGAGGTTTTGTTTCCTCATTAACAGTGTGCATATAATAATCAATCCAAAGTTGCCTTCCTTTTGCATAGAAGTGTACATTACCTGACTTTGGAATATTCATTCCTTGTCAAAGGATTTCTGGGTACAGATGGTTAAAGAAGAAGTTGAAATAATTGTCTGTTTGTAAATCCTAATTTTCCTCTCTTGATCTTTTTTCACTTCTCCTTTTCTCTATACTCCCATCCTCCATTTATCTGCATTATTGTGTTTTCTATACATAACTAGTCATAATTAGAAAAAAGTTGAAAAGAGAGAACTGAAGGGAAAAGAAGTGATATTCCACAAAGTATGTACTAGATGGGGCAAAGTACCTGTTTAAAATAGTGATGGGATGGTCAGTATGCTGAATTAAGGTTGTTAAAATGGGCAAGAAACTCAAATGAGAAAAAAATGAGAATTGAGTACAATTGTTTATGAGGCTTAATTAACCAACTGGATGTTTAAAAGTATGGTCTTTTCTTATACATAAATTAATTCAATAAATCATTTGTGCAGTGAATATTTATTATTTTTAATTTTTAAGTTTATTTTTATTTATTTTGAGTGAGAAATAGAGAGAGTAAAAGAAAGAAAGAGACAGTAAGGGAGGGGCAGAGAGAAAGGGAAAGACAAGGAATCCCAAGCAGCCTCCACACTGTCAGTGCAGGGCCCGATATAGGACTTGAACTCACTAACCTGAGATCATTACCTAAGCCAAAGTCAAGAGTCAGACACTTAACCAGCTGAGGCCCCCAAGTGCCCTATTTTGCAGTGTATATTTATGAAGATCAGTTGTATCCCACATATTGTCAAGGTACAGGAGATAGAATGGTAGTAAAGCAACAGTTCCCACAGAAAACTAATGTTTTCGTGAGAGCAACTGAAAATAAATAGTAAATAAGTAAACAAACACATAACAATGATAGCTGTGTGCTACTTATTTTAAAATGTATTATTTTTGCATATTTGCAAAAATTAATTTATAAAAAGGCATATTTTACTAAGATACTACTTGCAATATCACCAACGATATTGAATAACTTGGGATAATCTAGGAAACTACACAGCTCTATCAAGAGAAAGGATGAGATAGACCTTTTCTTTCCCTTCTCTTTCCCAAGACAAATGGAGAGATAGACCTTGTTCATGCAACAGATTATCATTACTTTAAAGAAATGTAATTTTTTCTTTAATTTATGAAAAAAATGCCATCACAACCAAAATCTCAAAAAAGAAAAAAAAGTAAAACTAAGCAAGATGAATGCAGAATCCACATGGAAGTACAAAAGACCAATGAATAGCTGAAACTGTCTTCAAGAAGGAAACAAGTAGGGAATATTTGCTTTACTTGATATCCAAATTATACTAAAGGTATAGCCATTAAGATACACTGCCTGAGGATAAGATAATAAACAAAAGTAACAGAACATAGACCCCATGACCAAACTCAAGCACATTGTCCTTTGATTTATGACCAGCATGGCAATGCATGACAGGGGGAAATGGAACATCTTTTAATAACCCATTCTGAGACAATTGAGTAGGTATAGAGGAAAAATGAAATGATCACTATCTCACATTCCACTGAAAAAATAATTCTAGGTGGATTGTAAGTCATCAATACCCATGATACCTCTGCCCATTTGAGTCTTAATAATTATTTTCAAATTACTTTATTATTTTCATTTAATAAAATTATATTCTAATTGTTTTTTACCTTTTTGGCATTAGTTTTGCTCATGTACTTTGTATTTTTGTTTTCAGGTGTATCAAGACTTAAGTTTTCTCCTCTTTCAGCTCATCTTTGCATTGTTTTATTAGCTTTTGTTTTGTTTTGTTTTACCTTTTTTCCCCCCATTGCCTCTCTCTGATAACACTGATAACACTAGTCAACAAGAGCTCGCTTTTGGGTGGTTTGATATTTCCCACAATGGTAAAGATGGAATACTTAAGATATAGTCAGCTGAACATGGCTTCTTCCAACTTCCAACTTCCATGGCATAAGTTATAAGGACAGTTGGCTACCAAAAAAATTTCTTTTTGGACTCATATGAACAGAGTTCAATAGCAGTTTCTGCTTTAAAACTGGTAATCTTGGGATTCCTGAGTGGCTCAGTTAAGTGTCTGACTTTGGCTCAGGTCATTATCTCATGGTTCGTTAGTTCAAGCATTGCATCAGGCTCTGCGCTGACAGCTCGGAGCCTGGAGCCCCTTCAGATTCTTTGTCTCCCTCTCTCTGCCCCTCCCCTGCTCATACTCTGTTTCTCTCTCTCTCTCCAAAATAAATAAACATTAATTTTTTTTAAAAAGTGGTAATCTTGCTTCCAGTATTCTGAATAAAACTCTTAACTACTTGTGTATGAATCTGGGGTCTGGCTGCAGTCCCTGTCACTGTTTTCATTTTCATTCTGAATATTGGCCACAAAGATATTTATGTGCTTGTTGGCAGCAACATGTTTCTTCCTCTCTCTTCCTTCCTCTCACCCATATTTCCTCTCCTCCCTCCCTTCCCTCCCTTCCTCTGTGGTGTGTGTGTGTGTGTGTGTGTGTGTGTGTGTGTGTGTATTTTATCTAGCATCATGGTA
>PJEM01019112.1:0-16830 GCA_004023845.1 Helogale parvula
CCCAGCCCGAGTGCATGACCCCCCAGCCCGGAGCAGCTGGGTGGTTTGTCTCCAGGCGCCACATTTGGAAGTGACTTCCCAGCAGCAGCTGACAGGAGTGAGTTTGGCTCCGGGCGTGGGGCCCCGTGACAAACGTTTGGACCTGAAGCTGGAAGGGCCCCGAGCTGACGGGTGGGGAGGCTGGGAGCCGAGCGAGGACACGGCGCCAGGCTGAGCAGCCGGATGGGGCGCCGCGTCCTCACCGGGCTCCCGGAGAGCCAGCGGGGAGGCCCCTCTGCTCCTCGCGTGGGGAGGCGGGCCCTGTGCGCGGGTGGGGTGTGTCGGCAGGTGAGGGGCCGGGAGGGGGTCCCCAACTCTGCCGCCCCGGGGCGGGCATGCGGCCTGGTGACGGGCGCCGGAGTTCAGGACAAACAAGGGGTCATAAGCCGCGGTGCCGCTAAAACACGGCACCAGGTGCCCCTCTGACAGGCCCCCCAGCCCCGGACGGGATCCAGCGGCCCCGTGTCCCATCAGCAGATGGAGATGCACCTGTCTGTTTTCTTGTATTCTGATGGTGATGTGTCTGAATTCTGCCGTTTAATTAATTTTTTTGATATTCTTTATCAACATTTCATGAAACTTAAAAGTACGTGGCAAAATAGAAATAATTTTGTAATTTTCTAACAAACACGTAGGACCACTCCGGCTGCGTGCTCCGCCCCCTCTCCCGGCTCTGTGACGCGTTGCTGCATCTGCCTCGGTTTCGGAGCACATCTGGGTGCAGGCGCTGTGAGGACGCTTCCTCTCCTGCGTCAGCGCGCTCCTGCTGCAGCTGGCGTCTGTTCAGTTTCTTTTATTTGGAGGAAAGCATTATCAATATTCATAAATGTAAGTAAAATGTCTAAATCTCCAAGAACCCTCTCTGTATTTTGACAAATGTGAACACCCGTGAAGCCCAAAGCTCTAAGAAGTCAGAGCTTTTCCTGGGGCGCCTGGGGGCTCGTCAGTTATGTGTCGGACTCTTGATTTCGGCTCAGGTCCTGGTCTCACGGTTTGTGGGTTCAAGCCCCATGTCGGCTCTCACAGTGCAGAGCCTGCTTGAGAATCTCTCTCTCTCTCTCTCTCTCTCTCTCTCCCCACCTCTCCCCCCTCTGGTTGTGCTCTCTCTGTCTCTCAAAATAAACAAACTTAAAAAACGAAGTCAGAGCACTGTCCCCACCAGGACCCCGGACCCCGGAGCCAGGCTCCGCACTTCCGTTGGCTCCGTTTTTTCGTCATCGTTAGTGTTGCCTCATCCTGAACTCCGCTGGGGTGGAGTCACCGTGCAGGTGCCACTGTGTGACCTGCTTTCTGAGACTGGTCTGCACGAGGTTCTGTCCCTGCTGAGCGTGGGGGGGGGGGTGGCTGCGCAGGGGAGGGCTGGGCGGGCTCCATGCCCCGAGCCGCAGCCTCGCTCGTGTGGACGTGAGGAAGAATGTTACTTTCACATCAAAGAGCTGAATGCGATGATATGTATGTTCAAAGTGTGGGGACGGTGCCCACCGTGTGACTCACCGTGGCCGGGTCTTGGAGGACGGATACTTGTCTCTGCATTGGTTCAATGTCCCCGAGTGCGCACCTCGCGGCTGCCGCTGCCCCGAACACTTAGGGACATGGTTTCACTCGCTTGTGGCAGTTACGGTGCCCGCGGGGTGTCATCCCTGTTTGCAGACGAGGACCTGTAAGTCTTGGAGAGGCCAACTGGGGTCACTCCGCCCAGGAGCCTGCAGCTCACACAGCTTGAGGGTGCACATCAACCACCAGGGACATCACCTCCTGTCCCCTCCCGCCGCGGCCCGGGGAACCCTGCCTGTGAAGGGCAGCGATGGACACGCCTGGGCCCCGGCTGCCCTCCTGACGGCCTGCCGAGCAATGGACGTCCGGCTTGCCTCGCCAGGCCCCAGCCTCCTAGGCCAGTCGGTGCCGGGCCAGTTAATGTCCATCTCTCACGCGGGGTCCGGATGGGCTCGGATGAGGAGCTGAGCGAGGGCTGCTGGGAGCAGCGAGAGGCTGTGCCTGGTGTCGTTCGGGTCTGGGGGACACGGGGAGACGAGGTCGGTGGAGATGCAGCCTTGATCCGCACAGCGAGTGTGCAGAGGGCTGTCCCTTTGGTTCCGCCCCTGCTGGCCGGCAGCCTCCTGCTGCGGCCCCAGGGCGTCCCTGCAGGTGCGCTCATGCCCCCAGGGTGGGGGCAGGGGGTGGGCCGTGCAGTGACTCCCGCCCCCAGGATGTGCCCAGCCGTGGACCAGGACTGCCTGGGCTGCACAGATGTTTCCTGCGGATCTTCAGCATCCCCTGTTCTGAGCAGAGGTCCCGATTTTCCTGCAAAACTGTCATCCGAGTCCACGTTTGCTCCAGAGAAGAGTGAGCAAGGGCTCCCCTGTGCAGGGCGGGTTCGGGGGAGTTTCCCGCGAGCCTTGAGCAGCAGCCGCGCACCCGGGGGTGGGGAGGCAGGATGCACAGGGGGGCCGTGTCCTCGGGATGAGAAGCCCCTTCGTTGATTCAGGCGCTCCGACCCCACACTCCTGGGGGGCTGCTTCTCCTCTGTGGGTTTGGCCCCTCGTCGGGCCCGAGGCCCTGACCTCCTCTGGTGAGTGACTCCTCGACCGTCCGACCGTCCGTCCCGTCTGGAATCGAGGTCTCCACTGAGCAGGCCTCTCTCCCCCCGAGGGTGCGGGGCCCTGGGGAGCGTCGCTGCAGGGACGAAGGGGATTCTCAGACCCGGGGCGACTGACAGTGTGCCTTCCGTGCGGTCGGGTCGTGTCTGAGGAAGAGTAAACAGACCCCCGAGCACAGCGAATCAGCGTGGGTCCTCTGGGAGGCCAGCCTGGGGGCTCGGGCGTGCACCCCCGTCACCTTCCACAGCCCGTGTGGGACGCACCTGACCGTCTGGTTCTCCTTCAAGTGGGGGACAGGCCGTCCCTGGCCCCGGAGGGCACGGCGGCTGCGCAGGGAAGGCTGGCGGGCCCTTGGCCCTTTGTTAGCGCTCAGCACACGGGCTGCTGCCCGCGCCGCGCTGGGCCCCTCTGGAGGCTGTCTTCGCACGCCCTGTCCTTTCACGCCCTGCCCTTGCACGCCCTGCACCACCACCTGGGGCCGCCCGAGGCGGGCCCTCCTCACAGCCGGGCTCCTGCCTCCCGTCTGTCATCGCCGGTTCCAACAGCTCTGCACCACACCCCCCACCTGCTTCCCCTCCTCCGCACCCCTCCCCTTGGTGCCAGCCTCCCAGGCGGCTCCCGGGCACAGCTCGGGCCCAAACAAGAAGCAAACAAAAGCAGGGTCCTTGTCCCCCACCCGTCACCTCGGGATTGCACGCGATTTCTTTTCAAATACCAGGCGAGGGCGCGTGGGCAGCTCAGTGGGTTAATCACCGGCTCCTGACTTCCGATCAGGTCACGATCTCATGATTCTGAGTACGAGCCCCGTGTCGGGCTCTGTGCTGACAGCGTGGAGCCTGCTTGGGATCCTCTCTTGCTCTCTCTCTGCCCCTCCCCTGACTCTCTCTCTCTCTCTCAACTTGAAAAAAAGAGCCGTTTGTAGTGTGATGCTGGTTTTGGTACCAGATGTGACCTGGCCCATCACCTTGCTGTACTCCGCAAGCCCCAGACCTTCTCCAGCCAGGACTCTGATGTCGCTCCCGTGGCTGCGTCTGCTCCGGCTGTCCTGGGGGGGCGGGGGGAACCGTTCGCTGCTCCAACACTTTAAAATGTGCTTTGAATAGGAAGTTCCAGTTTTTGTGAAACCCTTTACTTGGTCAAGTTTTGGGGTACAGTTCCCACCACGTGGTCCCCTTCTCCAGGGTCCGTACCCACCATGGATCCATTCTTCTGGGATCCATTCTTCTGGGGTCCGTGCCACACGTGCACCTGGTGTTCTAGAAGTCTAGGTTGTCTCCAGAGCGCCACCTGCATTTCCCACACTAAATCAGAGGCCTGTTGGTATAATGGCCTCGGCACGCCATTAGATTTAATTACGCTACCACAGGTCACTTTACGATGATTAATCACTAACTATAAAAACAAACCCAGAATATTATGATTTATAAGATGCTTAGAAGAGTATGAGGTCCTAGTGGCTCCGTGCAGGTATGAGGCATGATTGTTCTGAAGGGACCTCCTAATTTCTCGGGCTCAGCTTCTGACTCCAAATGTCAGGGCCCACGACGGGGCGCGTGGCAGTGACATGACATCAGCACGCTCCTCCTTCCTTCCGAAACGTCGCTACAGCAGCCTTCCGAGAGTCAGGCCAGGCCGGCGCAGCGTCAACAGGGACACGTTACCATTCTGACTGGTGCCAAACAAACGGAAGGCACGTCCCTCGAGTGAGTTCGGGTGCGTCGACGCTAAGGGGCGGTGCGCTGTTAAAGCAGATCCACAGGCGAGTCTGCAAGGAGCCACGGCACACGCGGTTGAGGATTTGCCAGCGTTCACCTTGCCCCACCTCTGTCCCCGGATACCGGGCCCCCGGGGCGGCTTCCGTGTCCGTGCGCCGTGGCATCTCTGGCAGATGACGTGGGGAACGTGCGATCAGCCAAGCTGCTGGCAGGATTAGGGGGCGCCTGGGGTTGGTGGCGGTCACATCCACAGTCCTTACTGTTTGACCCGACGTGCCTTTGGAAGCGTCTCCGGACGCTGGCCGTGCCTCCAGATGGCGGCTGCTGGAGACAGTCACTTCCTGCTTCTCTGTTTCAGCACCGAGGTTGATCCTCGAGGCTTCTCCGTCACGGATGTGAAACCCACTGAGTGACCGCACCAACGTGTTTGTGTTTTCAGGGTGACACGCAGGGCTGTTCACACGCTGAAACTGAACTCCTGACTCGTGGGGGGTCTGGGAGCCTACCACGTGGGTTACGTGGCTCCTGTCCACACTCATCGGAACCACCCACCCTGTGACCAATGGGCTCCGGGAACCGGCCAGCCTGTCCCTGCCCAGGCCGGGGGTTGTGACGACCTGGTGGGGGTGCCCCGTGCCACAGGGAACAGTGAGCCGGTCCTGGGCGTGCGTACTGCTGGAGCACCAGGACAGAGGGCCAACGTGGCTGATGGCCGTCAACTCAGGGTCTCAGTTCTCTCTGGGGGACGGGGATGCCACCAGCATGGTGGCAGGGTCCACAGTGGTTTTTAAGATCACTGTTGGCAGTGGAGACAATGGGGGGGTGGCTGTTGGTGGGCACCCTGGTCAGCTGGCTGCCCCGTGTCCACACCCAGGAGGAGCTGGCCGGTGGTGGGAGGCCGGAGACGGCAGAGGCGGGAAGGCAGGTGAAGTGGCCGCGTGTGAGCGACGTGGCACCTCCACGTTTGGGGAAATAAGACTCGCCCGGTGGTGACGAGTGGGGACCTGGCGGGAGCATCCAGAAGGTCACAGGGAGGCGACAGCGTGACCTTGAGGGGGGTCTGGGCAGAAGATGAGTTCAGGGCCACCGGCAGGCACATGGGTCCCTGGAGCTCACAGGGCAGACCCTCCCCCTGGTCACAGCGCACAGGGTCATGGGCCCGGGGATCCTAAAACCTTGTCAGCAGCTTGGGGGCAAAGTGTACCATCCGGGCCATTGAGGACACATGTCTCCTGTTACTTGCCTATTGGTTAAGCCTGTGACTTGATTTCCCTTATTTAAACACCTGAACACAGGAGGGTTAGACAGCTTCTTCTGAACGTCTGCAAACGTCACAGACACCCGGATCCTGCTGGGTGACCCTGCAGGGTGAGCTTACACAGCAGCTGATGCTGCCCCTCATTTATTTATTTATTTATTTATTTAGAGAGAGTGAGTGCAAGCCAGGGAGGGGCAGAGAGAGAGGGAGAAAGAATCCCAAGCAGGCTCCATGCTCCGCATAAAGCCCGGCTCAGGGCTCCACCCCACCACCCAGGGATCTTGACATGAGCCAAAATCAAGAGTCAGTCGCTCAGCCAACTAGCCGCCCACGCGCCCTGCTGACACCCATTTTACACAGGAATTCGCCCTGGATTGCCCACATCCCGCCACGCGCTCGCCCCAGATCTCACTGTGGCCGGCCCGGCCTGCTCTGGCCCCTTTCCACAGTCCTCCCCAGCCGCGAGCCCCTGCAAGGACCCCACACGTGTCCCTTGGCAAGCCCGGAAAGTGACAGCCTCGGCGCCCCGCGACAAAGCCACGTGCGCGGCTCAGGGCTCCTCGAATCGGCTGGTCCCCAGAGCGCTTCCCATCCGTCCGGTGGCCGTCGTGCCCTGGGCCGTCTGCTGGGCCACCCGGGGCTGACGCAAGGGCAGAGGTCACACAGGCGTGTCACGGGCCAACTCTGTGCGTGCGCACCTGGTCCCCCTCCTTCCCTCGGTGCGTGGCCGAAGCCAGGCGGGTCTCCGAGCTAGCGCGACAGCCCTGTCACCCACGTGTCGCCAGAGCGTGGTTAGACCGGGGGGAGGGGTCCAGCAAGGAAGGGCTGCAGGCTTCTGCCCGTCCCGCCTCCGTCTCGCACTGTCCCTCTGTCTGCCTAGGAGGGCTGCCCCCTCCTGGCCGCCCAGCCTGTCACCCGATCTGTCACCCGGCCCGACCCCCTCCCTGCGCCCACCCGGCGGCGCTGCCCCGAGTGTCTCCCGGCTCCGAGCGCCGTCCAGGGCAGTGCCGTCCGGCCCGGTGTCCCAGCGTCTGCATCTGCTGCCGGTGCCGACATGAAGCGTGAGCTCCGCGACTTCCCGCGGGGGGCGGGGCGGCGGTCCCCGGAAGGGGAAGTGGGCACGTTTGTTCCGCAACCGAGTTCCCAGAAACGCTCCTCCGCCCGCCGCGGCGTTTCCAGAGCCCGACTCGTCATCCTGCCAGGCTGCTAATTGGTAACACAGGAAAAGCAACGCTACATTTTGGCAATTTGCTCAAACACGCAGCAGAATTAAAATCATTTCTCTGGCGGCTACGAACGACTTCACGTCGGCCTCAGTCCGTGCAGACCCGCCGGGCCCGTCCCTTTTCCTTCCCTTTCCTTCTTTCGGAAATGAGCCTTATTCCATTTTGAGGAATTTTGCCTTGTACACTTGGGAAATATTTTGGTTTTTGACAAATAAATTCGTGTGATGGGGGATGGGGAGGAGGTTAGTTTTTTCCAATATATTCCAAGTGGTGGGTTTTATACTTTTGTTTCTAAGGCTGAGTTCGTAAGAGCAGAGACTCTTCCTGGGGAGCCGGGACAATTGGTACAGCGTGAGGGCGCCAGCTCGGCGGCCTCCCGGAAACAGAATGTGAGCCACATGGGGATTTCCCACGTTCTAGTACTCAGAGTGAGAAAAGCAGAAAGTCAGAGGAAATTGATTTTAATATGTATTTTATTTAACCTGAAACATCCAAACTGTTGTCACTTCAACGCGCACCTAATATAAAAAACGTGGCGAGGTATTTCGTGTCCCTTTTGTACTAATTCCTTCATTTTACACGTACACGTACACGTTTCCCGTGCCCAGCGGCCCACAGGGCTCGTGGCCACGGAGCTGGGGGGCAGGGCCAGGGCCATGGCCACGGTGCCAACCAGGTCGGGCTGTTCAGTGCAGCCGCAAGTGAGGGCGGTGTTTGCAGTGAGTGGGTGAGGAAAGTAACAGGCGATGGAACAGGGATTGTAAGCAGCAGTGTGAGGGTCTATTCTAGTTACTTTCAAATGACTTAAATGCATGTTTAATTTTTTCTCAGCCTTAAGTTTTTTAATTTAAATTCAAGTTAGTTATGATACAGTGTAGTCTGGGCTTCAGGAGCAGAACCCAGGGGTTCATCTCTTACATGCGACACCCAGTGCTCGTCCCAGCAGGTCCCCCTCCTTCATGCCCATCCCCCGTCTAGCCCAGCCCCCCCACCTCCCCTCAAGCAACCCCCAGTTTGTTTTCTGTATTTAAGAGTCTCTTACGGTTTGTCCCTTCTCCCATTACCTTATTTTTCCTTCCCTTCCTCTTTGTTCATATGTGGTGTTTCTTAAATTCCACTTATGAGTGAAATCATACGATTTTTGTCTTTCTCTGAGATATTTTGCTTAGCATAATACCCTCTAGTTCCATCCATGTTGTTGCACGTGGCAAGATTTCATTCTTTTTCACCACCGAGTAATACTCCATTGTGTATGTAAACCACATCTTTATCCATTCAACAGTCTACGGACACTTGGGCTCTTTTCCATAATTTGGCTATTGCTGCTAGTGCTGATTTTAAACCTTGGGGTGCAAGGATTTTTGTATCATTTGGATAAATTTCTGGTGGTGCAGCAGAAGCTCTCTGGGCATTTGAGAGCCACCGGCCTGGTCTGATCCCAGGTAAGATGACAGCCTGACCAAGGAGTCACTCAACAATTAAGGCAACACTGCCGATACCACGTTGCCTCGGGCCATGTCACCTGGTGCCATGTCACCTGGGGCCACGTCACCTGGGGGGCATATCACCTGGGGCCACGACACCTGGGGCTATGTCACCTGGGGGCCACGTCACCTGGGGGCCACGTCACCTGGGGGGCCACGTCACCTGGGGCCATGTCACCAGGGACCCTCGAATCCCCCGTCGGCCTTCGCTGTGCTCCATCTCGTCCACACCACCTCTCGTTTGCCAGTGTCGGGTTAGTTTGCTTCATTTGCACCGAGAGTCCTTGCGGCCCAGAATACTTTCTGTCCCGTCATGTCCTGTGGCTGTCCTCGCCCTCTTTAATAGGGCTCAGTGCAGCCTGAGAAATCCGCCAAGGTGAAGTGCGTCGATGTTTCCTTCAGAGTCGTTTCCTGCAAGTCAGAAAGGAGGCATTGTCTACATCTTCATTTTACAAGATTACCGGTTGTTATCACTTGTGTCTTAGGTGACCTAATTTGGAAACCCATGATTAGTTTTCCCTTAAAACCATCCTGGCAGAACACTTGCCGCAGGAGGCCGGCTGGGCGGCCCTCGGCGGCTCCGGGCAGGTTTCGGTCTGAAGGCATCTCCCCCCATCAGTTGGGATCTACCTGGAAAATCACATCCTGGCTGGGCCTCTTCGTCTGCTGCCCGTGACGTCCTGGCTCTGAACCCCGCCGACTGGTCCCTGAAGGGAAGCCTGGCCTTTCCCTGGGTGGCTGTGGGCCCAGCCCCTTGGGTCCCTCCCTCTGTCAGCTACACCGACCTCTGGAAAGCCCCGGTTTCCCTTCACCCCACTTGGGGACAAGAGCCCGCATGTTCTCCCCAGCACCCCAGGGTCCCCACGGGTCCCTGCCGAGGCTGTGCAGGGCTTCAGGGAGCCCGTGAGCATCCAAGCCCCATACTCGCTTGGGTGGGATGCGCTTCCTAGCACATGCCCGTCCCCACTTGTTAAAACAGATATTTTTGCACCGCTGGCCGGCAGGGCACGGGTCTTGCTGTGCGGGACAGGGAGCTCCCCCAGTCGTGAGGAGTCCTGGGGCAAAGGAGTGGGGGTGGATTCTCGGGCGCATGAAGCTGTCTTCTGTCAGCTACTCGGCCTGAGCTGCACCGCACCAGCCGTTGGGCTTTCTCCCCAGGGGGAGCCGCTGGCGTCAGAGGCTGGCTTGCTGTCCTGTCCAGGTCCTTTCTCCGGGCTGACGTGTCTGGTTCTCGGGGCAGAGAGTGTCCTGGTCACTGCACAGCTGCCTCCTTCCACAGAAAGTACGGATGCCTCTGAGCCAATGGCAGTCACCCACCGACGCACGAACAGTGACCGGTGGGCACGGGTGACCCATGGACTCCGGATGGGCTCTGTTCTGCAGCGCTGTTCGTGCTCCAGACGAAAGCCAGTTCTCAGGGCAAACCCGTATCACTACATCAGCTGGAAAGTACTGGAGAGGCAGATCCTCAGGTCACACCCGGACGTACTGAACCGAACACTCCAGGGTGTCTCCCCGGCTCCGCTGGGCTGGAGAGCCCCCTTGCAGGATGAGGCTGGGTCTGCTCAGATTTGCCCCCTGCCCCACCTGGCTCTCCTCACTCCCTTCCCTGCAACATCCCCCCACCCTAGAGGCCGCTGGTGCAAGACCCTCGCCTCAGGCTCTGCTTCCGGAACTAGGGGACTTTCCTCTCGCCACACCGGGCTATCTCCAGATCAGAGAAGTTGTCAGCCCTCTCCCACCTGCTCTCAGCACACACCTTTTGCCTCCAAAAACTCAATAAAGTCAAAGGGAAAAATACCAAAAGGAAATAAGTCTATTAGTTGGGAGAGTCTTTCAGGCCATGTAAATACCAATCTTACGGTTGACATGAGGTCATACAAGGGCATTTGAACTCTGTCTGCAGTTAGCCGTCCGCTGTGGCAGCCCGGCCGTGTGTGGCTGTGGAACATGTCAAATGTCTCTGCTCAGAAGTGAAATGAGCTACAGATGAGCTCTGGGAAACCAGAGACTTCGTGCAAAAACAGAATGTAAAGTGCCTCATTAATAATAGGTTAGCGTTGATTACATGTTGAAACGATAGCATCTTGGATACGCTGGGTTAAATAAAGGACATTATTAAAATCGTTTTCACCTGTTTCTTTTTATTTTTTGTAACGTGGCTGTGGAAAACTTAATAGCATGCGTGTGGCCTGCACTCTGTCCCTATTGGACAGGGCTGGTCTGGAGGAGACGGAGAGCAGGGGAGGGGCGTGACGGGCTGCCGTCCCACACACCGGAGGAGGCTGAGCAAACAGGGCTTTGGAAACCACACCGGACGAGCCCCCGCGGCCTTGGCAGCGCTGGGCCTCTGGCTCCCTGAGTGCAAGTGAAGCTTCTGGAACAGTGTTTCTGGTTCGGTGAGGGCCCCCTCGTGGGCGTCTGGCCGCTGGATGTGGTGCCGCGCCCTGATGTCGCCCGTGAGCCCGCGTGACGCTAACCCCACACGAAGCGCGTCTGGCAGATGCGGCTTGGGGGTCACCTGCTCCGTCTGGACCGGGGCAGATCTTCGAGCGGGAAATTCCGCGCCGTCCCGCGGGCGTCCGTAATGCGCACCATTCTCCGCCGGCAGGAAGCCTCTTCATATCTGGAGTTGGAGCAGTTTCCTCCTGATCCCCCCAAAGCGCAGAGGAAGGGCACCCTGTCACCATCCCCAGGTCAGTCCTTCGGGCAAGTCAAAGGTCAAGCACTTTTTGTCCTTGTGTTTCTGGTCCGTGAGCTGGATGACCTTGGCTCCTGGAATAAAGACAACTGTGATTTTTTCCCGATAAAAATCAAGGCAAAGGCAACTGGCGATTGCCCGTTTGACGGAGCGCTCGGGGCCGGGTGAGGGGTGGCCGTCAGAAGAGACCTGAAGCCACGCCGAAACACGACTGTGCCAACCACAAGTGGAAAACTCAGTGGAACAACATTTTGAGAAGTTCTCTATTTTTGTTGATGATGAAATCGTTATATTTCCCTTGAAAAGCTATGTGTGTGATTAAAGTCTAAGGGGGCGTCCGGGTGACCATCAGGTAATTCACGTTCCTCCGGAGAGCGACGGAGCCTCGGGGTCCCCACTGGGCTTCTCAGCCACCCCGCCGGCCTGGGCACCCGGGCAGGGCGCCATCCTGGTCTCGTGGCAGCACCGGGTGGGCCCCTGGTGCTGATGCCATGGGGGGACCAGCGTGCAGCTGTCTCCTGGACCCTGCGGAGCTGCAGCTCCGGAATCCGTGGCCCCCGGTAAAACCTGAAAGCGTGAGGCTCCCTGACCAACGTTCGTTAAGGATTTCAAGACAGACCAGCATAGCACTGGCCCCAAGGGGGAGTGTCGTGACGCCGGAGGGCCATCTGGGCAGGAGGGCTGACGGCCGGCCGGACGGATGTGGACCAGGAGTGCCCACCAGGAGGCTGGACATTTCCTCTAGGCTTTCTGACCAGCGAGCGGGGAGGCAGTTCTCCTTGTCGGAGAAGAAAAGCTACCCCGGAACGCAGAGAGCTCTGCTGGGCTGTTTTCTCCTCCGTCCCCCCATCCCTCCTGCCCTCAGGACAGCCCTGTTCCCCCACGGGTCAGGGCCCTCACGCAGGGCGCCGGGGTCAGGGCCCTAAGACAGTTACAGCAATAGCTTCCCTTCTTGCCACAGTCAAGTTACAGAATATTAAGAATATAATTATATCAGACCCCTGAACCAAGCGGGGGTCCGGGGCACTGACCCCATGCAGTCTAAAGTTCACGTGTAACTTCTGAGTCCTCCGAAACTTACTACTAATGAGTGGCTTATGGCTTACAGATCACAGACAGTCAATCAACACATTTTTTGTGTGCTGTACGTAGTCTACACTGTGTTCTTACAACAAAGTGAGGTAGAGAAAAAAATGTCACTCAGAAAATCAGAAGGAAGAGAAATCACATGTATAGGCCCGTCCCGCATTCACGGAAAACAGTCGGCGTGGAAGCGGACCTGCACAGGCCCAACGCGTGCTGCTCCGGTCAGCGGTGCGCGGTCTGTGTCCGGTCCCGGAGGCCTGTCTTGCATCTTTTCCTTCTCAAAATCACGTTTCGCCCAGTGGGTTGGTGGCTCTGTGTTCACACCTGTCTTGCCACTTTTATGTTTCGCGCGAGCCAGCTTACGGATGAGCCAACCAGCGGCGCGGTCGGGACAGGCCGCTGTTTTTAAGCAAGGCCAGGTGCTCCCTGTTGGAAAGAGCCGCGGACCTGCGTCGTGCGCGGAGGCGTGATCGATACCTTCCCAGCCGTCGTGGTCTCGCCTCCCTGCCCGAGGACAGCGGCCCCCGGTGGGTGTGTGTTATCTGATGGCTCATCAGTCTCCCCGAGGTTGGGCTCTGCCCGGTGTGCGTGGGCAACTGCGCTGCTTCTGGGTTACTCCCGAGTGGGGACTCTTCTCCCGCCGTCTGCCCTGGCACCCAAGGCACCCAGGAGTGATTATCTGATGCAGCGTTCTCTGTGCCCAGGTGCTGGTGACTCACCCACTCTCCCGGCAAACCAATTCATTATGTGGGCTTCATCTGGGGCGAGCCGGGAGAAAGGCTGCATTTAAAGTTGGCTTGGCAGGAGCCGCGTGGTTTTACAAGGAGGGGAGGGAGACGCAACTTCGTTGGGACTTGATCACCTGTCCCTGGCGGCCAAGAAATGCGGCCCCCGTCAGCGTCCGGCTCAGAGGGGTGCGATGCCCAGATCGTGCAATTTTCAAAATCAGGTTTGTAATTAACTTCACAGTATCTCCAGGGAGTTCTGGAAAGACAGCCTGAGAGAACCTTGTCCTGTCCTACCAGATACCACGAAGCATCTGATGAAGCTTCCTGGGGACCAAAAATCTCCCAGGAGGAAAACGTGAGCTCTCCTGTGCCCTCCCGGGTCGGCTGGCTGCTGGTGTCCTGTTGTGTCTGAGTTTCTTCACACAGTCTTGAGATTCCGTTTCAAGCTTTGGGGCTGGCTGTCCTCCTGAAAATTGTAAGTTCACGAGACTTTTTAAGGAAAATTTAATCTAAAATTTTTTGAGAGCCCCCTGAAGTTAGTTCCCTACTTATAACTTATTTTTTACTGAGTCTACCTTCTTAGAATTATGTCTGTGTGTTTTAATGGCCTTACAAATGGTAAACTGGAAAGGGACCCGGAGTCCCACAGCCCCAGAAGCACACGGAAGAGTGTCGGGCTGGGTGGGTGAGATCTGGCGTGCCCAGGATGCAGCATCGGAGCAGAGCGGCTTAACGCATCGTGGAGAATCGGCCTGGGAGTAGAGGCCAGCCTCCCCGTCCCACGTTGACCTGCCCGGGGAGCCTGCCTGAGGCGTGCATGGGTGGGACACGGCGCCTGCCCTCCAACAGCTTACAGTCAGTGTTGGTTTGGTCCAAGGAGCAGACCCAGCCGTGGTTTCCAGCACGGGACCTGGGGCACCGCGGTGTTTCTGGGAGCGGCCGCCCCACGGGCTGCAGGAGGCCGCGGTTGCAGGCACACACACTCAGAAAGTGCCTCGGGGATCTGCTGGGTACACCTCACTGCCAGGGGGTCTCCGGGAAGAACGGGAGATGGCACACATGCATGGAATGGGAGGGCCGGGCAGGGGGCACCGCGGACCATGGGACCAGAAAACCTGCCAAGTGGCCACGGAAGAGATCACTGGGCCTGCCTCCCCCTTCAGTCGCTGTCTTTTCCGGCTTCTCGCTGGAGAGGAGTGGAGGCTGGGCTGACCCGCTGGGCTCTCCTATTTCCGTGACGTGGATGGACACTGGGCAAGTCCAGTGTGGAATGGGTTCCCCGGAGGGAGGCATGGCCCCGTGTCTTCGAGAGCTAGCATGGGACACGGTGCCAGAGAACGTGATGCCCATGGTGTGTCTCTTTCTCCACGGTGCATAGCTAGACGCTGGCTCCTGGCCCCTGTGCGCCCACCAGTCTGAGACCCGCGGGCGGTTTGGGGCTGGAGAGGAGATGCCACTTGCAGCCCACGAAAAAGCCCACCCCCTCTGCTCTGCGCACTCAGGCCACGCGCTGCAGCTGGCCAGGCCACGGGTCGCCGTTGCCGAGAGACTGCACGGAGCAGCAGCCCGACCCCAGCAACCCTGCCCTGTGATTTGAGGGAAGTGAGATCTGGTCCTGTCGGCTGGCGCGTGTTCGCGGCCCTTCCCCGCACAGTAAGCAGGAGCACAGGAGGGAAGCGTCTTCTTACAAGCTTTGTGGCAAGGACGAAGGAAGGAGCAGGCGGGGGAGGGTGTCGGGTGGCAGTGACACAGGGAGACACGGAGGATTAAGGCTTCGGGAAAAGTCTTCACATACACAGCGTGCTTGCTGCGATCACTCCGTGCCCGGCTGGTTTGGACGCGAGCTGATCCGAAGGTCTCGTCTTCCCTGCTGCCCTGGACGTGGCCGTGGTGTCTGTGGATTTGGGTCTCGAGCACCATGGGCTCCAGGACTCGTGCTCTTCCTGCTGACATTGGCTTCCATTGTGCTCAGTTAGGAACCCAAAAGACAGGAAAAAAAGAATTCCTACTTGTCAACCAATGAACCAACGTCTTCCACCTTTGCAAATTCAGAGGAGTGAAAACTTTGAAAGGCACAGAGATGTCCTGAAACAAGCCAGGTGGCCGGACACCCAGGACAAGGGCCAGGTCCTGGGTCCTCCCAGAGCTGGACCCCCGGGCTGACCGGCGCCGCCGTTCCCGGACCCACCTGAGCAACGCGGGCGCAGGTGGAACCGGCCTCGCCTCCAGCGGGCAGAGCAGCCCGGTGCCTGGGGGTCTTCAAGCCCGGAGGAGGTGTGAGTGCCGTCCGGGGGCCACACCAGGCAGGTCCCGCCACCAGGGCGACCACGAGTGTACAGCCCCGCCAGGGCCCCCCGCAATCGAGGGCGGGGCCAGGGGCTGGCGGGTTCCCAGGCTGGGTTTCCCTTGTTTTCTGATTTCCAGCTTCTCTCTGCAAAGCAGGGGTGCCACCCTTGCTCTGCCGGCGCTCGGGTCTTGTGGCATCCAGTGCCCCACGCCTGGGAGGCAAGCCCCAACTTCTCACGGGCTCCGAGGGCAGACGCGCCATGAGCTGTGCTGGAGCCCCCACCACACGGACGTGCCCGGCACCTCAGTCTGCACACTCCCTCTTCTTCCAGCCCTCTCTCCCCGGCCTCCAGGGACCCTGGTCCGTGTCCGCGTCCCCAGCCGGCTAGGGGCAGGTGCAGCGTCTTACTCTGTGTCCACCCACATCCAGCAGCATCTGCTGGAGGGAGGAGTAAAAGAGTGTGTGGTGCGACTGGCAGAGTGTTCTGGAAGCCCTGCGGCACTGGGTGGCCACGCTCCTCCATGAGATGCTGCAGCCTCACTGCCGAGAGGCTGAGTCCTCAGGCGCGTGCACAGGGTCCAGTCTACCTGGGCTGCATCCCAGGTGCCCAGACGGTGCTCGGAGCACGCCGGAGCTGTGAGTGGGCGTGACCCGGGCCGTCCAGCCGGCGTGGGAGCGACGGGCCGCAGGTCCTCCTCCCCCTCTCGGCCATCTGGCTCAAGCGAACCGTCTTTCCAACATAACCGATGTCTCCCTGGCGCTCAGTGCCCCAGGAGGGTGCTAACGCGACCGGTGCGGCCGCGTGCTGAGGCCCTCATGTCCCCGCGCAGCTGGGGAGCTTTCTACAGGCCGAGTGCAGCAGCCAGGACACGGGGCTGTTTGTCCCCTCCTCGAATAGGACTCCCTTCCCTGGTGACGTATTGACAGTTTAAACGAAATCCTGTTTTCAGAGTTTAGCCCACAGTTTGCCAGGAGACCCAGATCTAGGGGTGCCTCCTCCACCCCTAGTTTGGGAGTCAGATTGGATGGTGTCTCAGGCTGCCTGGGCTGGGGTCACAGTGCTTTTGCTGGATGACAGATGGGGGACAACCAGTGTTAGCTCTGCGATGCTCGGAGCTTCACCTGGAGCAACTGTGCACCCCTGGCCAGAGCTTGTCCCCACCCGTGGCCGGAGCCTGCCCCCACCCGTGGCCAGAGCTTGTCCCCACCTGTGGCCAGAGCCTGTCCCCCGAGTCACAGGAGCCTGTCCCCAGGGTCACAGAAGCCTGCAGAGAGGCAGTGCGAGAGACAGCCGGCTCCCTGAGCTTCCGGAAGCAGGACTGCTGGGTCTCCAAGGTCTCTGGGGACAGTCCCTGTGGGGGGACAGAAGTGCGGTAGTGGCAGGGTCCTGCAGTCTTGGAGGGCCTGCCTATAGCATCGATTTGCTTCCTGTACAGCCAGCGGCGTGGGGAGATTGAGGCCACTGCCGGGTCACTCGGAGAACGCCCCCACGGAGCAGCTGGGGTCCCTAAAGTCACCAGCATCCGAGTCTACTGGGACAGTGTTCTGTCTTCGACCAACCAGATGGGGCGCGGCTTCTGACTGGGCAGGTCTCAGGTGCCACTTTGCCCAGTTATGGGAATGGCTGTCCTCGGGCTGGGGCTGGGGACACTCATGAGAAGCTGTTTCTGTCCAGAGGCTAGGAGTCCCCAGGAGTGTCATCACCTACT
>PJEM01019113.1:0-16828 GCA_004023845.1 Helogale parvula
CTTCCTGACACCATGCACAAAAATAAACTCAAAATGGATAAAGGATCTGAATGTGAGACAGGAAACCATAAAAACCCTTGAGGAAAAGGCAGGAAATAGCCTCCTAGACCTCAATCGCAGCAATTTCTTCCTCAACACATCCCCAGAGGCCAGAGAATCAAGAACAAAAATGAACTACTGGGACCTCATCAAGATAAAAGGCTCTCAGTCTTAAATGACTTCCTCTATCTCCAGAAGAACAAGCCTGCAGAATTCAGGATTTGGGGGCTTATTCGGGAGGATCTTCCTTGTCCACACCACATACCTTTCTTTGTGGCACTCCTGTTTTGGAACATCTGAGCTTTGAGATGCTTTTGGGTCCGTGTTAGGAGTCTCTCTCTCTCCCCAAATTGGATTTCTCCTGCAACTCCCCCACAGCCTGTCACCATTCAGTACTACACTCATAGGTGTAGATCTCCTGTGGAAAGTTCCAGAAGAGCCCACACCATTGCCTCAGCTGTTGATTGGCCCCAATACTGCCAGGCACACAGGAATTGGGAAAAATCTCAGCGTCAGCTTGACTCCCTTCTGCTCTTTACAGAAGCTGTGTCCACATTAGCTCTTAACATCTTGTTATGTTGGTGTAACTTTGTTGGTGGGTGGACTGGGGATACCTTGGTCTCTGACACAGCCCATCCAAAAGATATTTCTGGGGCCTGTTGGTCTCATCGGGGAACAGAATTCAAGGATAGGGCACCTGGATGGCTCATTGGGTTGGGCGTCTGACTCTTGCTCAGGTCTGATCTCACTGTTCATGAGTTCAAGCCCCTAGTTGGCTCGGAACTGAAAGCTTAGAGCCTGGAGCTTCCTTAAATTGCTTCTGATTCTATGTCTCCTTCTCTCTCTGATCCTCCCCCACTCACACTCTGTGTCTCTCTCTCAAAAATAAGTAAAACATTTAAAATTAAACAATAAAAGAAAAAAGAAGTCAAGGACAAACACGACACAGCAGAAAAGCAGCACAAGCAGGAGGGTTTATTAAGGCAAAGTGCACTCTCTAGTTATGAGCATGCCTGAGCTCAGAGGGGAGCTATGCCCACTGAAGGTGGATGTCACTTTTATTGACAGTTGTTAACAAAGGGGTGGAATCGTCATTCCTTGAAGTGGAGATTTTCTTAGAAGCATTCTCTTCCAGGAATGTGGGTTATACACCTTTTCTTTCCAGGGATTTTCTGTCATGGCCCCTTTGGGAGGAGACTTGGTCAGCCATCTTGGGCCTGTCTGGTGTGATCTGGTTTCTTCTGGCTTTGTTTTGGTGTGCTGCCAGGACAGGCTCTGGCTTTCATTAGCCATGACTTCCCCTTTGCTGGCTTCCAAGCATCCTGTCAGACCCTAACCAGCTGCGACAGCGTGCCTGGGTGGCTCAGTGGGTTCAGCATCCAGCTTCAGCTCAGGTCATGATCTCATGGTTGATGAGTCTGAACCTCACATTCAGCTTTCTGCTGTCAGCACAGAGCCCACTTTGGATCCTCTGTCTCCCTCTCCCACTTCCACACCCTCAGTCTTGTACACGCATGCCTGCTGTCTCTCTCTCTCTCTCTCTCTCCCCCTCAAAAATAAAGAAAACATTTTGAAAAATAAATGCTTAAGAACCTAGCTAACTGCTTCGAACACTATTAAGCCCTCTCCATACTTTGAGTATTAGTTCCATAGTCAATCTCTTTATGGAGTTCTTATTTCTTTCTGTGGGGAGTGGTATTTAGTCCCCAATGTGGATGCCAAGGGTACTACTGAGCTTCCCATAGTTTCTAGGCCTTTAAGTGGAAAGAGAAAATATGTGTAAATAGAAAATATTTATATGTATATAAAATTCATACCTATATTTTCTATACACTTTTGATTACCCTCATTGATTAAGGTTGTTTCCTCTCTTCTGTACTATCTCCTCATTCCTTCCCATCACACAAGTATGTAATGAATCCTCCAAAAACCCCTGAAAGGTTGGGCTTCAGAGAACTTCTCGGTCGGTGAACATGTGATGATGCGGGAGGATGGAGAGGACACGGAGGCTCTGCACCCATTCCCGTATTTTGCACTATGCATCTCATCCATTTGGCTATTCTAGAACAATATCCCTTTATAGTAAACCAGTGGTCTAGTAGGCAAAATGTTTCTCTGAAATGGGAGCACTCTCTAGCAAACTAAGAGGAAATAAGGAAGAGAGAAGAGGAGTATGAAGCAAGAGGGGCATGGGAGAGGGGACAGGGGAACCAAAGAGGAAAACATTCTAATCATAATGCGTAGTCTTATTTGGATTTTAGTTTAAACACACACATTGAAAGAATTACAGCACTTATAAGACATTTGGAGAAATAGAAAATACTATATAATTGATGACATCAAGGAATTAGTGTTGAGTTTGGGTAGGGTAATGCTAATTTATATTTTACAAATGTAATAGTCATTTGTGAAGGTAAAACGAAATATTTAAGGGTGATATGATATGGATATTTGTGGTGTGCTTCAAATTAATTCAAGAGAGAGAGAAATAATCCAGGGGCATATAGATGAACAAGATTGGTCACGAATGGATCATTGTGGGATCTACATATGAATACCTAAGGATTCATTTCATTATCTTGTCTACTTTCCTATAAATTTAAATTTTTCCATAAAATGAAAGAGAAAGGAGTTCTCTAAATCTTAGTTCATGTATTAAACGATTCTCTTTGAGCATTTGGATTTGTCATTTGTCTGAGACCAGCTTTTCCTTTCTTGCAAGGCCCATGGCCACATTAGTTCTATGTTATGTGGTCTCTCAGCTCAAGAGCTCTATGTCAGGTAACAAGGGTCTCTATATCCACATTCATATTTCTTGGAGAGAAAATATTATTAGCTTTCTTTTGGTCAAGAGTCCAATGACCTGTGTCCAGGAGAAGGGACATGAGTGTCCTCTCATCAGATGCCAAGGATGAAACTTGTCTGCCTCTGGCAGAGCTTGCTAATCAGTATGGCACAGGTCCCAGATATGCCAAGCTGAGTCCCCCTAGAGTCACTAAGCAGGACATGCTGTGACCTAAGCCTTCACATTAAATGTCTTAACCGTGAGTAGACCCATCCACTTATCCCAGGGTGCTGTATGAATCCATTCTTATCTTTTTAAAATTATTTATATGTTTTCTTTATTTTTGATACAGACAGAGGCAGAGCATGAAAAGGGGAGGGGCAGAGAGAGTGGGAGAAACAGAATCAGAAGCAGGCACCAGACTCTGAACTGTCAGCAAAGAGCCTAACGCAGGACTCGAACCCACCAATGTGAGATCATGACCTGAGGCTTAACCAACTGAGCCACCAGGCGCCCCCAAACACATTCTTTTCTATGTGGTTCATGACAGATAAATGGAATGGGAAACACTGAACTAGGAGGTGAGCAGGGTGGCGGTGGTAAGCAATTTCAGAGAAATTCACTAAAATATAAAAGAAACTTCAAAGTAAGCTGAATAATATAGGAACTGGAACCTGTCCAAGGTCTGGTTCTAAAGCTTCTGATGTTAACACAACTGATGCAGTTTGAAGTTTGGGGTCCAGAGTGGATGGCCACAAATCGATTCTTGAGATGCCTTCGGTGCAAAAAGGTGGTTTTATTAAAGCATGGGGACAGGATCCATGGGTAGAAAGAGCTGCATCAGGGTTATGATGGGTGACTGATTATATACCTTCAAGTTAGGAGGGGGTTTGTGATAGCCAAAGTCTCTATGGAATTTGGAAGCAAAGTTTCTAGGACCCTGAGGGCTAGCTGTTAGTAAAACCTTAGCCATGAGACCCATTAGATGTGTATCAGTGGGCCATATGTTTGGAGAAGGATTGCCAACATATATCTTGGGGGAGTAGAAATGAAGGAAGTTTCCAAAGGGATTTTCCTATGCTAAACAAGACTCTCAGGATCCAGAGGGTTTGGCTAAGATTGCCTTTTGTTCCTCAGCAAAGTGTCAACATGGAGGCAGCTGAGCTCCTTGAGGAAGGTCACCCTGTTTCAAGGACTTGTCAATGGGCTCTCAGCTCTAGGAAAATTTAATTTTATCTACATTTCTCTCCGCCTTTGTTTCCCACATCCGACTATTGTATGTGATTTTTGTAAGGATTGCCCCTTTTTGTGTCTCCAGTAACTGAGATCCTCGCACAATACCCCGTTGGACCCCTTCTCAGGCACAGGGTGAACTGGCTCTGCCTTTCAGTTTTAACTTTCCACTTCTCCTCAGTCAACCACCTTGCTCCTTCTTCCACTGGTCACGTGATGCTCCTGCTCTGTTCTCCCCCATATGTCCATCTTCTAACTCTCTGGGCTGTAGGGCCAGACTGTGTACTAAATATAGAAGACTTAATGAGGGCAGGAAAATGAAGCTTAAAATCAGATACCAGTTATGAGTCTTCCTGGGGTAAGAACTTTCACATGCATTTGCTGGATCAAGCTTATGTACTCTCAGTGGAAATAGTCCACATGGAATCTACACGATCCCAACTACTCTGCATCTCAGGGAAAGAAAGAGCCAATTTCATTTTCATCTTCAGTCTCAATCCTGCCACTAAGAAAAACAAAATTGGAAGATGTGCCATTTTATCTCTAATGCTGGTAACTTTTTATCCTTTTCTGCCATGAAGTATTGCCCCACACTGTCTTCTTTGCCTCATTTCCAGAGAAGGATCTTGGATATTCTTATAACTCAGGGGTACACTAAGCTGTTTTTCCAAAACAACGGGCAAGGTGCTCACAAGGGTGAATTCAGATGTGTCTAAAAGGGAACCAGCAAATTCATTAGTGTTTTCAGCAACACCCACTTCCGACCCTTCAAGTCCCTGCCTTCAAAACCCCATCAAGTTTTAGTTTTATTGCTTTTAGGACTTGGGTCCAGCACTAGCCAAAGTTCTCCATTGTGTCTGTAAGTCTGTTTTCTGGTAATCATCTTCACATTTATCTTTCTTGGGGGACATGTTTTTCTGAGATTCGTGGGTGGAGGCAGCCAAGAGCCCAGAACTACAGGAACATTTGTCCTCCTGATATCACTGGGTGAAGCATTTCTGACTCACTATGTTCCTCACAGCGGCCTTAACATCCTTGTTCCTCAGACTGTAGATGATGGGGTTGAGCATGGGGGTCACCACCCCATAGAAGAGGGAAATGAGCTTGTCTGAGAGGTCCTGCTTATCTCTCCCCATGGGGTCCTTGGATTTGGGCTTCGCATACATGAAAAGGATAGTCCCGTAGAAGACGACCACGACGGTGAGGTGGGCAGAGCAGGTGGAGAAGGCCTTTTTCCTCCCCTCAGTTGAGGGGATCCTCAGGATGGTGGTGAGGATGAAGATGTAGGAGACAAAGATGAACAGAACTGGGACCCCCAGGAAGATCACATTGGCCACCCCCATGCTGATCACATTGATGGAGATGTCCGCACAGGCCAACTTCAGCACAGCCAGGATCTCACAGGTGAAGTGGTTGATGACATTGTCCCCACAGAAGGGCAATCGCATTGCTAAGAATGTTTGCACCATGGCAGTCGTGCTTCCAGCTGTCCAGGAGCTGGCAGCCATGGGCACGTAGACAGACTTGCTCATGACCACAGGGTACCTCAGGGGGTTACAGATGGCCACATAGCGATCAAATGCCATCATGCCCAGAAGAACACACTCTGTGGCTCCCATGGCAAAAGAGAGAAACATCTGCACAGCACAGGCTGATAAAGGAATGGTTTTCCTGGGAGTTAGGAAGCTGTCAAGAATGAGTGGGACAGAGGAAGTTGTGTAGCAGATGTCCAGGAAGGACAGGTTCCCCAGGAAGAAGTACATGGGTGTGTGCAGGCGGGAGTCAAGGATGGTCACCAGGATGAGGACCCCATTGCCCAGCAGGATCACCAGGTACATCGACAGGATGAGCACAAAGAACATCTTCTCTAGCCTTGGGTGGCCAGAGAGTCCC
Organism: Helogale parvula; assembly: GCA_004023845.1. Classification (NCBI taxonomy): domain Eukaryota; kingdom Metazoa; phylum Chordata; class Mammalia; order Carnivora; family Herpestidae; genus Helogale; species Helogale parvula. The sequence goes on from PJEM01019113.1 coordinate 5,951, forward strand.
AGAAGGATGAACCCCATCACAGGAGAAGTCCCATTGGATCTCTCCATGCTGTATTTTCCCTGTTATCTGCAGAAACTCAGAATGCCGACTTCATTATACTCTGATGCCTAAAGTGGCCAAAAAGTCGGTGAGGAAACTTGCCTTGCCTCGCAGCTGGAGAACAGCCTTGGCAATCTGGGGCAATCTCTTTACATTATTCTCATAAAATGCAGAGAAAATGGTCAAAATCAGCTTTGTCATATTTGGCTACCCATCGAGGTATTTGACACTTCACCAAATTGGACTTAATATTTCGAATCACATTTAAGATGAACATCTCACATTTACTTCAGGCAACACCATGTGTGGCTGATTCACAAATTTTGTAAGAAGTGTTAGAGTCTATTTGTATGAATTTTTATTTTTTGGCACACAAACCTGGTGGAAATAACAGTTCTTTTTTATCAATGGCTGATCCAAGCACTTTTCGATACGAGTTTCCTAATCTTTCTTCATTCTCTCTCATAGTCCACAGGCCCTTGGGATATTTGTTCATGCATTCCTTCACTCACCTGCCAAACTCTTTGAAGCATTACCAAAAGACTAGACTTCACCAGTCACTCATGTATGGGGATCACCAACTCCGTTTTCTTCCCTGGGCCTCTGTTGTTCTAATATTTGTTTTGGAATGGACTATACTTAGAGATATTCTATCCAGCAACAAAATGACCTCATGAATTTCTCATTCTTGGACTTTCTGTCCCACCAGTAACATGTCCTTCTCTCTTTCCTTCAAGTTCATCCCCATGCCACTTAGTCACAAGGAATGAAGCCTGGACTTGGGCTGGGCCCACGAGAGTTTGTAGGTTCTCTCTTACCTTTTCTGTAAACAGGTCAGTAAAGAAAACCACTTTTCTGAGGTCTTGGAATAGTCCAGAGGCTGAACGTAGCCAATCTGGTCTGAAAGTAGCAGGCAGAGGAGTGAGCACCTGAGGTGATGAGAGCTAAGTTTTCTGGCCTTCGTTCTGGGTTTGGGTCAAATCCACAAAGGACCATGTATTACGTACATGAAGCCAGTTAAATTCCACCCCGCTACTGGGATTATTGTAGTCCCTGAAGTGATTTAAAGTTTAGAAGCTGAAGTGACAAAGTTTAGAAACTTTATACATCTGGGATTATGTCCCCGAGATCCAATTATTTTGAACTCCTCTCAGAAAATCTTTCTTCCCCTTAACCCCCTCCCCAACTCCTCCCTTTATACCCATCCTGCTGAAGTATTGGAAAGCCTTAGAGAGGACAGGTCATTCTGGTCCTGCCAGAAATAATAAAAACCCACAGTTAGTGAGAGTTCTCAGTAGAACCCATGAGAGGTCTAGAGAGTTGCGAAACTCACCTCACAGGACATATTGTTGTAGCTCAATACCCCTGGCATTTCTAAATTCAGGATCTCAGGCATGGCAAGAGTCAGTGACCTAGAAAGTTTCTTCTTGTCTGTGTCCCACCACATAGAGTCTGATGCCCTACCATAGGTGAGGCTTTTACAGGGCATTAGGAGAGTCACAAATGAATCTGGTCCTAGCTCTTGGCATGAGAGTTTCATAGGTATAGCAGCTGTGTGCTTGCAAAAGTCCCCTCGATGGCAGAAGTGATGTCCTGTTGTTGGAAGTCTTTCTTAAGCTCATGGATTTTACCTCCACCAGAGAATAAACTTTTTGTTGGGACAGGTAAGGGACAGTTGGCCAGTGTCATGGGATGAGGGAGGCAGTATAGGGACTCTGCTACTTATATATGTTTTTGCCAAACCCTCCTTGTTTTAGCAGCACCCTTCACCCCTGGACCTAGAGGATGGGGTGCAATGGCTTCTCAGTGCTGGAGATGTGGTCTAGTGCAGCGCTCGCCTACTTTCTGGCTTGGTTTTGGGTCTGTGAGATCTGTGGTGGAAATGACCACATTCACGTTCCAGCCATCAGGATGTTATCACTCTGATGTCCCTCTTCTTAACCTTGTGGATTTTGTCATTTAAAAAAAAGCAACAAAACAGAGAAGTAGACTATCGTTTTTGTGGGCTGCAAGAGGGAGCAAAATTAGGTGCAAGTGTTCAGTTCCCCTTTATACCTCAGTCCTGATTCTGTGCAGTTTGCAGCATCCTCTGTTCTTTTCTTATTCATGTTAGTTGTTTCTCTTGTCTGTTTCCATCTGCTAGAGCGCAAGTTTCTCAGGGGCCGAGACGTTTTCCTACATTGTTTATAAATGTATCTTAAGCATAAAAACGGGACCTGGCTTACATTGGGCACTCAACAAATAACTGCTGAATAAATTAATAAATGAATTTATGACCTACCCTTATCTTCTCCTTTGCTCCATGGTAACCCTTCTTTTTATATTTTTACTTTGAGCCCATCATTTTTAGTTGCTATTTTTGTAAACTTTAATAATGTATGTAATACCTTGGTCCAGTACAACATTTATGTTTTTATAAATAAATACCAGTGTAAATTGTTAGGAAGCATACTTTTAAAACCAGAGGTCCATTGTCCCCAGATACTGAGCTTCTGACTGTGGCCCCACCTTTTCAAATGTTTCACAAACCTGTCTTTCCTAAGTAGCTCTTAAGTGGCTCTAAGTCTTAAATGACTTCCTCTATCTCCAGAAGAACAAACCTGGAGAATTCAGGATTTGGGGGCTTATTCAGGGAGGATCTTCCTTGTCCACACCACATACCTTTCTTTGTGGCACTCCTCCTGTTTTGGAACATCTGAGCTTTAAGATGCCTTGGGGGCCGTGTTAGGAGTCTCTCTCTCTCCCCAAATTGGATTTCTCCTGCAACTCCCCCACAGCCTGTCACCACTCCGTACTACACTCATGGGTTTGAATCACCTGTGGAGAGCTCGGGATGGGCCCACACCATTGCCTCAGCTATTATGATTGGCCCCAATACAGCCAGGCACACAGGAATTGGGAAAAATTTCAACGTCAACTTGACTCCCTTCTGCTCTTTATAGTAGCTGTGTCCACATTAGCTCTTAACATCTTGTTATGTCGGTGTAACTTTGTTGGTGGGTGGACTGGGGATACGTTGGTCTCTTGACACAGCACATCCAAAAGATATTTCTGGGGCCTGTTGGTCTCATCGGGGAACAGAATTCAAGGATAGGGCGCCTGGGTGGCTCATTGGGTTGGGCGTCTGACTCTTGCTCAGGTCTGATCTCACTGTTCATGAGTTCAAGCCCCTAGTTGGGCTCTGAACTGACAGCTCAGAGCCTGGAGCTTCCTTGCAGCGCTTCAGATTCTGTCTCTCCTCTCTCTGACCCTCCCCCACTCACACTGTGTGTCTCTCTCTCAGAAATAAGTAAAACATTTAAAATTAAACATTAAAGAAAAAAGAAGTCAAGGACAAACACAACACAGCAGAAAAGCAGCACAAGCAGCAAGGTTTATTGAGGCAAAGTGCACTCTCTGGCTATGAGCGTGCGTGAGCTCAGAGGGGAGCTATGCCCACTGCAGGTGGATGTCTATCTTCTATTGACAGTTGTTAACGAAGGGGTGGAATAGTCATTCCTTGAAGTGGAGATTTTCTTGGAAGCAGGGTGGTCTCTTCCAGGAATGTGGGTTATACACCTTTTCCTCCTTACTTGGTCAGGGGTTTTCTGTCGTGGCCTCTTTGGGTGGAGACTTGGTCAGCCATCTTGGGCCTGTCTGGTGTGATCTGGTTTCTTCTGGCTTTGTTTTGGTGTGCTGCCAGGACAGGCTCTGGCTTTCATTAGCCATGACTTCCCCTTTGCTGGCTTCCAAGCATCCTGTTAGACCCTAACCAGCTGCGTCAGTGCGCCTGGGTGGCTCAGTGGGTTCAGCATCCAGCTTCAGCTCAGGTCATGATCTTATAGTTGATGAGTCTGAGCCTCACATCCAGCTTTCTGCTGTCAGCACAGAGCCCATTTTGGATCCTCTGTCTCCCTCTCCCACTTCCACACCCCCAGTCTTGTACACGCATGCTCTCACTCACGCTCTCTCTCTCTCTCTCTCTCTCTCCTCCTCAAAAATAAAGAAGACATTTTGAAAAATAAATGCTTAAGAACCTAGCTAACTGCTTCGAACACTATTAAGCCCTTCCATACTTTGAATATTAGTTCCACAGTCATTTTCTCTATAGAGTTCTTATTTCTTTCTGTGGGGAGTGGTATTTAGTACCCCAATGTGGATGCCAACGGTACTACTGAGTTTCTCATAGTTTCTAGGCCTTTAAGTGGAAAGAGAAAATATGTCTAAATAGAAAATATTTATATGTATATAAAATTCATACGTATATTTTCTACAGAATTTTCTTACCCTCATTGATTAAGGTTATCTCCTCTCCTCGGTACTATCTCCTCATTTCTTCCTATCACACAACTCTGCAATGAATCCTCGAAAAAAACCTCTGAAAGGCTGGGCTTAAGAGAACTTCTCGGTCGGTGAACATGTGATGATGGGGGAGGATGGAGAGGACATGGAGGCTCTGCACCAATTCCTGTATTTTGCACTATGCATCTCATCCATTTGGCTATTCTAGAACTATATCCCTTTATAATAAGCCAGTGGTCTAGTAAGCAAAATGTTCCTCTGAGTTCTGGGAGCTGGCTCTCGCAAATTAAGAGGAAATTAAGGAAGAGAGAAGGGAAGCAGGATTAAGAGGATCATGGGAGAGGGGAAAGGGGAACCAAAGAGGAAAACATTCTAATTATTACGTGTAGTCTTATTTGGTTTTTAGTTTAAACACACACATTGAAATAATTACAGCATTTATAAGACATTTGGAGAAATAGAAAATGCTAGATAGTTGAGGATATCAAGGAATTAGTGTTGAGTTTCAGGTATGATAATGCTAAGTTATATTTTACAAAAGTAATAGTCATTTTTAGAGGTAAAATGAAATATTTACGGGTGATATGCTATGGATATCTGTGGCTTGTTTCAAAATAATTCAGGAGAGGGAGAAATAATCCATGGAGATATGGATGAACAAGATTGGTTATGAATGGATCATTGTGGGGGCTAGATATGAATGCCTAAGGATTTATTTCATTGTCTTGTCTATTTTCCTATAGATTTAAATTTTTCCATGAAATGAAAGAGAAAGGAATTCTCTAAGTCTTAGTTCAGGTATTAAACGATTCTTTTTGAGCATTTGATTTGTCAATTCTCTGAGACCAGCTTTCTCCTTCTTGCACGGCCCATGGCCACTTTAGTCCTATGTTATGTGGTCCGACTATTGTATGTGATTTTGGTAGGGATTGCCCCCTTTTTGTGTCTCCAGTAATTGAGATCCTCACACATTACCCCGTTGGACCCCTTCTCAGGCACAAGGTGAACTGGCTCTGCCTTTCAGTTTTACCATTCCACTTCTCCTCAGTCAACCACCTTGCTCCTTCTTCCACTGGTCACGTGATGCTCCTGCTCTGTTCTCCCCCATATGTCCATCTTCTAACTCTCTGGGCTGTAGGGCCAGACTGTGTACTAAATATAGAAGACTTAATGAGGGCAGGAAAATGAAGCTTAAAACCAGATACCAGCTATGAGTGCTCCTGGGGTAAGAACTTTCACATGCATTTGCTGGATCAAGCTTATGTACTCTCAGTGGAAATAGTCCACATGGAATCTACATGATCCCAACTACTCTGCGTCTCAGGGAAAGAAAGAGCCAATTTCATTTTCATCTCCAGTCTCAATCCTGCCAGAAGAAAAACAAAATTGGAAGATGTGCCATTTTATCTCTAATGCTGGTAACTTTTAATCCTATTCTGCCATGAAGTATTCCCCCACACTGTCTTCCTTGCCTCCTTTCCAAATAAGGATCTTGGATATTCTTATAACTCAAAGGTACACTAAGCTCTTTTTCAAAAAACAAATGGGCAAGGTGCTCACAAGAGTGAATTCAGACTTGCCTAAAAGGGAACCAGCAAAATCATTAGTGTTTTCAGCAGCACCCACTTCCGACCCTTCAAGTTCCACCCCATCAAGTTTTGTTTTATTGCTTTTAGGACTTGGGTCCAGCACTAACCAAAGTTGTCCATTGTGTCTGTAAGTCTGTTTTCTGGTAATCATCTTCACATTTATCTTCCTTGGGGGACATGTTTTTCTGAGATTCGTGGGTGGAGGCAGCCAAGAGCCCAGAACTACAGGAACATTTGTCCTCCTGATATCACTGGGTGAAGCATTTCTGACTCACTATGTTCCTCACAGCGGCCTTCACATCCTTGTTCCTCAGACTGTAGATGATGGGGTTGAGCATGGGGGTCACCACCCCATAGAAGAGGGAAATGAGCTTGTCTGAAAGGTCCTGCTTATCTCTCCCCATGGGGTCCTTGGATTTGGGCTTCCCATACATGAAAAGGATAGTCCCGTAGAAGACGACCACGACGGTGAGGTGGGCAGAGCAGGTGGAGAAGGCCTTTTTCCTCCCCTCAGCTGAGGGAATCCTCAGGATGGTGGTGAGGATGAAGATGTAGGAGACAAAGATGAACAGAACTGGGACCCCCAGGAAGATTACATTTGTCACTCCCATGCTGATCACATTGATGGAGATGTCAGCACAGGCCAACTTCAGCACAGCCAGGATCTCACAGGTGAAGTGGTTGATGACATTGTTACCGCAGAAGGGAAGTCTCATTGCGAGGGACGTTTGAACCATGGAGGCAGCACCTCCAGCTGCCCAGGAGCTGGCAGCCATGGGCACATAGACAGACTTGCTCATGACCACAGGGTACCTCAGGGGGTTACAGATGGCCACATAGCGATCAAATGCCATCATGCCCAGAAGCACACACTCTGTGGCTCCCATGGCAAAGGAGAGAAACATCTGCACAGCACAGGCTGAGAAATGGATGGTTTTCCTAGGAGTCAGGAAGCTGTCGAGAATGAGGGGGACAGAGGAGGTTGTGTAGCAGATGTCCAAAAAGGAGAGGTTCCCCAGGAAGAAGTACATGGGCGTGTGCAGGCGAGACACAGACACAGTCACCAGGATGAGGACCCCATTGCCCAGCAGGATCACCAGGTACATTGACAGGATGAGCACAAAGAATGTTTTCTCCAGCTTTGGGTGTGCTGAGAGGCCCAGAAGAATAAACTCTGTCACAGAGGCAGTCTGGTTTTCACTTTCCATGGTATGTCTCCTCCTTCAACAGAGGAAGACACCCAGATATCCAAACTCAATATTCTTTGCCCTGAATAAGCTCAGGATATATGATCCGGAGTTCCAGTTATGCTGAGTGATTGGATAATAGTCTTGAATGTCCACAGTCTCTATTTCTTTCCAATAAAGGGAGCAATAAAATAAGAAATTACTTTGGGACAATAGGACATCAAATTTCCAGTCTTTAAAATGGTGATCTGATAATTAAATGAATTTGATCAGAGACAGACATAAATCTCATTCATATTTTTTTGGTTCTATGTCCATATGTTCATCTCATTAAACTTCGATCGGAAAAGTGACATTAAGTTTGCTCCATTTCTCCAACTTTGTGCCAGTTACTAGTGAAATGATTAGTTGTGAATACCCACTTTATTTCTTCTCCAGGTCATTCTCACAGAAAACATATTTTTTGTTGTTCCCATCATCTCCTTTCTCATGGGCAACTCCAGCTCTATGGTTTTCCATCCATCTGTCTACCCACCCATCCATCCATCCATCCATCCATCCATCCATCCATCCATCCATCTATCCATCTGTGTCTGAACTTTTTTCCACCTACTTTTTGAGCACCCAGTGTGTGGTTATGACAGTCCCCAGGAGAAACAGGAGTGTCCCATAGCCCAGGCTTAAGTGAGCTCACAACCTAGCAGGAAAAGGAAGCAAAAGATGCGGGGGAGACTAGAGTATCCAAAAGGGCACCCAGGGTATTGGTGGAAATAGAATTGTGGAAAGCTCCTTTGGCAATATAAAATCCAGCTGGATTTTTAAGGACAAAAAGAGATGGAAAGACAAGTTGTGTATTTTGGGTGGAAGGGGGTCTCAAAGTAACTTCATGTTCTGGAGATGCTAATATGTCCCAAATAGCTTGAATCTGATGTTCCATGAAGCTACAGGACTGGCATTAAAAATGCAGAGTGAAGTCACAGCTTCTGGAAATCTAGTTCTCTTAGATAAGTAGTGTAGTGATTTTTTTTTCTTATCATTCTACTAAGTCACTTTTCCTCTGGGTGAGCATCCATACAGGAATCAATGGACATTAGTGGTCCTTGAGCCTTTTCACTTAATGGCTAGATATGTCACTCAGACTAATCTTCTGTCCCTGATTCTGTTCCCCAAGTAATCTAGTCCAATCCTCTTTCCCATTCAAGATCATTTTCTACACCCCATGGATTCATGGCTTTTCAGTTTCAGCTTGATATCTTCTAAGAATGAAGAGCTCATTACATTTCCAAACAGTGTACTCCATTTTCTGCAGAGCCCTAGCATATTAGAAAATTTTTCTTCATTTTAAACCAAGCAGACAGTTTTCTAAGAGTTCCTTATTCATACAATGATAGTCAGCTTCCTTCTGGAATTGCAGAGAATCTGTGAAAAGTCATCAGGTCTGTAAGCAGACATTGGGCTACATTCTCCTTAACCTTCTAACTTGCTGTGTAGACTTCAGTACTCCCTTCCCTCTCTTATATCCTCAGGTTACCCTATTCTGTGTTGGGATTACAAGAGACCAATGATGTTCAAACTCTTTAGTAAAGAGAATTTCTTTTTTAAGGAAAGAGAACTTTTGTTTTCTTAAATTCTTGTAGTGGGGTAGGAGGGCTCAGGAAGTCTGGGCTGCTGAGCCAGGGAGGCTCCTTCAAGGCCAGGCTACAATGATGAGCAGCTCCAGATCCCATTTACATTGCAGGCAATATAAATGGTGCCTTCTGGTACCTAACCCTGGGACAATTGCAGCCTTTTCCATGGCTACTGGGTGAATAATGCTCCCTGGAGATACAGGAGAAGAGGCTCAGAAACTATGGGACCATCTCATTTCCAGGGGTGTCTCTAAAGTTAGATGAGTCCATTAAATGAGACTGAAAAGTTTCATAGGCTTTCTGCCATCTAGGTTTTTCTAAATCCAGTAAGAAGCTATTTGTGTGGCCCTTAGTCTTTGCAATACAATAAAATTACTTCATCTCTTCCCTTTTCAAGTTCTAAACTTTTTGAAAAATCAAGTCAGAAACTGGAAATGTTAGTGTGCTAACAAAAGGTTGAGAATTAATCTGATAAGAACTCTCACTTACCTTTATCAGAAACCTACTGAAAAGGGGTTCCTACAGCTTGGGATTAGTGCATGGGCCAGAAATAGCAATACTAGTTTGAAAGGCTCAGGCTGAGATGTCCACCTCTGATTTGAAGAAGGGATGAAAACCATTCTTTCCATCTGTCTTGATTCCGTGCTTTAGGCAAAATCACCAAAGGAACAACCAGTACATACAGAAGGTGATTTGAAATCAGTGCTGTAATTGAGACTGTTGTGTTCCCCGAAGTGATTAAAAGTTTGGAAATAGAATCATACAAAGTCAGAAAACTTTTTATACTTCTGGGAAAATGTCCCCAGGATCTAATTATGCTGAAAGCACTCTAAGAAGACTTCTTTTTCTCTTTCCTTTTTCCTGCTAGAACTTTCCATGCTTAGGCCACTGAAGGATATCAAGGGAAGCATTTCCATGTCCTACTTGAATGTCTACAAACCTCAAAATGCTTAAAATTCTTGAAAAGAGAGGCTGAGAGAGATATGAATTATTTATAAACAGCCTATGTTTGTGGCATTATGGAACTAACAGCTGCGAACACAATGCTTCTAAAGCAAGTGTTCAAGGGCATGGCTGTGGGCACTTGGGGGGAATTTCCACCTAGAACCTTAAGAAGACTTCAGGGAGGAGGAGATTTCTGGCCAGGCCTTGAACAATGAGGGAGGATGTACACATAAAGAGATAGGAACGGGGTGGTGAGAAAAGGAAAATTATCTTGGGGACAGAGTTTGGCACAGGTGTTGGGCTTGAGTGTTTCTTCCATAGCCTCAAAAAGTCATTTGTTTGGAAACCATCATGGAGCAGGAGGTATAGAACAAAGTCCAGAAAAGGTGTGCTTGAGTGGTTCAGTTGGTTAAGCATCCAACTCTTGATTTTGGCTCAAGTCATGATCTCACAGTTCATGAGTTCAAGCCCTGTGTCAGACTGTGTACTGACAGCCTGGAGCTTGCTTGGGATTCTCTCTCCCTCTCTCTCTGCCCCTCCCCCAACACCTCTCTCTCTCTCTTAAAATAAATAAATAGAAGATGGCGGAGAAGTAAGGAGCCCCATTACCTCCGACCACCCACAATTATCAAACTGAGAAGAATTAAAAAGCCACAGCTCTCTGATCTCCGAGAACGGAGGTGTGCGAGCAGACCCCTTATCGACAGCGGTCTCACGGTTGCCTGAGTAAGTGAGTGCGAACCGGGACCAGAGACTTTAGGGGAGGGAGCGCCGGCTCCGGAGACAAAGCGCCGAGCGCCCAGAGGCTGGGCGCTGGGCCCGCTGAAACCCGCGTGTCCCCGGGTGCACCGTTCCTAGCCGGGCGGAGCGGCCGGGAGAGAGAGAGAGAGAGAGAGAGAGAGAGAGAGAGCCCGGAGGCGCACAGATCCTCCGACAGTGGCTCACGCCGGGCGCCGGATATCCAGAGGCGCAGGGACCTTCACAGCCACTCGCGGTACCGCTCGGCAAGGCAGGAGAGACCAGGGGAAGACAAGTAGAGACTGAATCCCCCACAGCACAACCCCCGCAGAGAGACTCAGCCCGGGACTGAGGGCCGCTGAGCGCTGAGGGAGAGACCCGTCCCTTCAGCGCGGGCGGGCAGTCGGGCCAGGCAGCTCACCGACCCCAGGTGGAGCCGGGGGAGAACTCCCACTTCACAAACTCCCTATC
>PJEM01019114.1:0-16774 GCA_004023845.1 Helogale parvula
CCTGGGGTCGGGGGCCTGCACGCAGATTCCGGGAGGGAACGTTCAGAAGTGGTGCTCAGAGGAAGGTAGGGAGGCGCGAGTGCACGCGCCTGTGGTCACACATCGGCGTGTGTGCGTTACGCCCGTGCCTCCGTGTCCGCGAGGGTGTGCGCACGCACGTTCTTGCACGTGTGTCTTTTGAGCTGGGCTCTGTGTGTGTCCCATTTCGGTGCTTTTGACAAAGCGCAGCGTGGAGGCCGCGAGGCAGGGGCTGGCGGTCTTGCGGGGAGGAAGTCTTGCAGGTTGGAGAGCGTGCGGCCCGTGTGGGCCAGGCGGCGGTCACCCGGGCCCAGAGACAGCGTGACCCCAGCGCCTGTCCCTGGATCCGGAAGGCCCTGATAGGTCTGGGACCTTGGGAGCAAAGATGGTCTTCGCAGTGGTAACAGCAATTGTGTGGGGAGGGCTCCCTCTGTGCCGGAAGCATCCACAGACTAACGAGTTTACTCCCTCGAGCAGCCTGTGAGATAGGCCCACCAAAGCTCCCTCCTGCCCCAGGGCCTTTGCACTGGCCGTCCGCCTGCCTGCAGCGGGCTTCCCCAGATCCCTGCAGGGCTTCCCCCCTCAAGTCCTTGCTCAGACATCACCTCCTCAACCACCCGTCCCCAGGCTGTGTAAAACGGCAGCGGCCTGACCCCCACGCCCCCCCACCACACACTCTTTTCTCTTTCCACAGCACGCGTCACCTATGAACACACTGATAATTTCCTGTATTTGTTGGGTCCGCGCCCCATTCTCTGTCCCTGCCAGGTTGAAAGCACCCTAGGGCACGGTGCCCAGCTCACCAGCTTGGCCCCCGGCATGTGGAACAGCCCCGGGAACCCACACGCGACAGGCACCTGCTGAGTGCTGGGGAATTGGAATAAGGCACAGAGATGTTAAGGCAGCAGCTGGGGTCACACAGCTTGTAAGGGGCAGGCTGACGTCAGAGCAGGATGGTGACTTCCTTGTGGTCTGCTGGGGGGGGAGGTTGCCCTCAGTAACCTCTGCGGGAGGGGCCGCGATCACTCAGGACCTGCGGCCGAGCTGTGCCGGCGCCAGAACCCAGCTCTCGTCTGCCGAGGCAGGTGCCCGGGAGCTTCGCCACCTCACGCTGGCCAGGGGGGCTGCGACAGGCACGTCCCCTCCATCTGCACCCCAAGAAGGCTGTGCATGGCCAAGCCAGAGCGAGCAGGCGGCCTGGCCAGCCCGTGGCCCATTTTTAGCCCTCCCCCAGCCTGGCCTGTCCAAACGCCACATGGCCACGTCACGCCTCCGACCCCGTGAGCCTTCCTCAGGCCAGAGCAACTGTCCCCTCCTCCCTGCTGCGGGCCGGCTGCCGGCCTGGCCACCCCTTTCCGGGGTCTCTCAGGGCCGCCTCCCGTGTCCGGTCTCTCTGTCCCTCCATGTCTCTGTCTCTTTCCCACAGTCTCTCTCGGCGCTTTTCCACCTCTGGTGAGATGGGGCCATTTCTCTCAAGGGTTGTTTTAAATATTCATGTTTTAATTAAAGAATTTTATTGCAGAAGCGACATGTAAGATAATGAAAAAGCAGCATCCTGGGGGCTGGGAGCAAGCGCACGCGCGTGCGTCCCTCTGTGCGCATGCGCCCCGCCGGATGCCCACCTGGGGCAGGGGTGCCGGGCTGGAGCGGGAGCGGAGTCCAGGCGCTGAGGTCCGGGGGTGTGAGCGGGCGCCCGCAGACTGAGGTGCTGGGCAGAGGAGCCAGAGCCTGTCACGCTCAGCTGGGGTGCCCCCTGCAGGGCTCGGGACGTGTCCCCACCCTAAGTTCAGTTCCCCCAACTTCGCTCGGGAAGAAGCATCTGGAGCCCCTCTCTGGGGTCCGCAGGCTACAAAAGAGGCTGGTCGTGGGATGCGGGGCAAGAACAGGGTTTCCGGGCGGAAGAGCCGTGTCTCCGGAGGTTGGGGGTGTCAGGGAACACGGGCGGGGCCCCTGCCAGGGACAGTGCCCAGGGCCAGCGTATACAACTCCAGGAACACAAGGTTTCAGGGCCCTCGTAGACAAGGCCCCTTCCAGGTGGAACAGCAGGATGAGGCCCCAGGAGAATGATGAGCCCCGCCCCCCCAGGCCAGAGCTCACCCTCCTCTCCCTCGGCTCCCCTGCTCTCCCCCCCTCCCCGCCCTGCGCGGGCTGCTGGGATGCCCTTGCTTGAGTCCCATGTCCCAGAAAGACGGTGGGAGGGATGTCAGTCCGACGCAGGGGAGGAACATGTCCAGGTCACCCAGCGCCAAAGCGCAGAGCTGGGGGTGGGGTCGACCACCAGGCCACAGGACACCCTTCCCGGGACAGGGAACAGCTGCCTGAGGAAGAGAAGCAGCGGGGAAGCTTATAACCCTGCAGATGTGGCCAAGCCAGCACCTAGGCAAGCCTCAGTTTCTCCTCTGAGAACCGGGACCGCGCCAAACCTGCCCTAGGGTCTGCGTGAGGCCAAAGGAGATGAGGTCTTGGGCGCATGCGTGGAGGTGCTCTCCTGTCCTTACCTGGGGCGTGGCCCGTGGGCAAGGCTCTCGGCGGGGTCCTGTGACCTGACAGTGCCTGTCACAGCTTGGGAGGGGGGGCGGGGGGCTGCTGGCCACCCGGCCCTCAGAGTGGCAGTCATGGGCCCCAGTGGAGGATCAGTAAGTGTCAGGACATGTGGGATGAGGGGCCAGTGGACAGGCGTTGGGTGGGGGATGGGCATCAAGGAGCTGTCTTGTCCCCTGTGGTCCCCATTTGCACATCCATGCGAGGGTGGGGGAGGAGGAGCCTGGGTGTCCCTGGATAGGCCCTAGCTTGTGGGGCAGGGGTCTCCCAGGGAGCTGGACTGCGCAGCGGTCCCTGGGGAGCCCTGCCTGTGGGACTGGCAGGAGCCGGCCCCACGTGCTGGACTGGGGAGCCCTCTGCTGGACGAGACGGGAAGTACACAGGCCGCCTGCCTGCCCAGGGAACCCGGAAGGCCGCACGGCCCAGCTGGGGGAGCGCCCCCATCCCTAACGGAGACTGGGGAGACCACAGCCTCCAGGCTTGGGCACCGGGGTGGGCAGGAGTCCGGGAGCCCCCTTGCCGGCCCTCTCTACTGGGTGGCCGGGCTGCCTGGCGGCCATTAACTGGCCCCATTCATCCTTTAATGAGATGGAAATGAGGCTTTCAGACAGAGGGGCATTGAGTGGGGGAAGAATGGCGGCTTCTTTCGGCGCCTGGGGGGGCAACCCGCGCCCCTCCCCAGCCTTGCCCACTCCTCCGCTACCCCTGGGAGCCCACTCGGCCCAGGAACCCCGTGTCCATCCAGTGTCGCGGGGTGCTTGCCCCAGGGGACTTCCGTCATGGCCATGTCCACTCAATAAACCTTGACTAAGGGTCAGCCATGTGTGGGGACACGGGTTAAAAATAAAAATGACAACAAAAATAGCGGCTCCCCTGTCCTGAGTGTTCATTAGTGGTGAGGGTACGGCCAAGGTTGGGGACCAGTGTGTGACTGGAACCAGGTCTCACACGTGATGGGGATCAGGGATCCCGGGCTCAGGATCCCAAGTTAATCTGTCATGAGGATTAAGGCTCAGTGCGTGATCGGGGCCAGGAATCCGTGTGGGACCAGGATCAGAGCTGGACCTGGGGCCAGTCTGCCCTCTGAGCTGGTGGCCCGCCTCCCCAGCCTCTCCCGATGCGCCCCCTCCTCCTCATCCCCTCTCCCCCCATCCCCACCACCCGGGTCACCAAGGTAACCAGCCCTGAAATAGTGGGTGCTGTGGCAGCTGAGGCCTAGCCTGAGTCTATCCTGAAAGACTGAGCGCTGCAGCAGTTGCCATGGGAACCAAGTGGCATCCTCCAATTAGCCTGGCTTGGACACCCTCTCTCTCCCACCCACTGCCAGTTTCCACGTCACTCAGGCTTCCTTGTGGAGGCTGGGCTGGGGCAGCCAGGAGGGACAGGCAGGACACGCCCCCGGACCCGGTCACCAGCCCGGCTCCCTGAACCCCAGCACGCCCTGGTCCTTTGGGTCCGCGGCACGGGACAGGATGGTTTCAGCAGATGCCACCACTGAGTCCGGGAGCCTTGGGCTGGGGCTTGTGGTCAGTCCTGGCACGTGGCCCTCATCTGGGGGCACAGGGGGGCTTCCGGAAGCTGATTGTGGGCTCAATTCCGGCTCCTCTCTGGGTCGGCGGGAGGTAGCTTGGCCTCCCTGTCTGGGCTGCCCAGCGGCGGCGGGGGCGTGAGGCTGCTGAGACCCCTGTGTGCAGCTCCCTCCGGGAAGACCCTCGGGGCGGTGGACTCACCTGGCGTCTGGCTGCCCAGACCATCCTTCTTTGAGCCTCAGTTTCCTCCACTGTAAATGGGCTGAAAGTTGCCTCCCTGGGGGGCTGGGCTTCAAGGCTTCTGGTGCGGAGGCACCTGTCATAGGGCCCCCGGGGCCGGGGAGGGGCAGGGCCAGCGTTCCCCCGCCCGGAAGGTCCGCTGGGACCTTCCGGGCAGGGGAACAGCTGGCCACAGGAGCTGGGGGAGAAGCAACTTCTCTTGGAGGGGCCAACAGCGTGGCTCAATTCCCATTCTGTCCCTTCCTCGCTGGGGGCACGGACACCTCTTCACTTCTGCAGGGCCTTGGTTTTCGCATATGAACAATGGGACCCACGAGGAGGTGTCCCTTGTGGGAATTCAGTGACCCAGGAGGGCATCTGTCCCCGACCAGGAAGGGGCTGCCCCCTAGGGCGAGGAACCAGGAAAAACGCAGCCCTGCACCCACTGTGCGGCCCTGGCAAGCGCGTTCCTAGGCCCTCACAGCACACCTGGGAGCCCCGCGTTACTGTGCATGAGCCCCAGGGAGCAGGGTCCACGCAGCCCACTCAGGGGCGGTGGCTAACGTCTGAGCCAGCCCCTCGGGCTTGGTCCCTGCGGTCTGGATGGGTTAGCCATCCATCCAGCACCGGCATGCCCGCATACCCTGGAGGACAAGAGGCTTGACCACTGCGTGGCCGTGGCAGAGGTGCCCTGCCTCTCTGGGCCCAGGGGGAGGTGGCGTGCCCAGGCCTGCGCCTCCCGTGCCTTTGCCCCTGGCTCCCCCTGCTGGTCGGTTCCCACCCCAGGCACACAGACAATGAGGAGGGGCTGGCACCTTAAAATCGGCTGTCCAGGGAACAGATCGGCACCTGACAAATTTGCTACAAATCAAAGTGGGTTCTCAGGTCAAGTCGCCCCAGCGACTGCCCACAGCCTCCCGCTCCGAGCCCCTTCTTGGTCATTTATCTTCACACGCTCATCCTCAGATGAGATGCATGAGCCCAGAGCAGGATGGACTTGATTTGACCACCCCATGGCCAGTGGCGGTGGGGCCACCGGTAAACCTGGCCTTCCCACGCCAGCCCTGCCCTGAGCCCCTGCTGGGGCCCGCCCTCTGGGGTCTCCCCATTCTCTCCCCACGAGGTACGAGGTGCGGTCTACTTCCCCAAGCCACAGATTAAAGCCAGACTCCAAGAGGCACCTGGGGCCCTTTTGACAGGCCAGGTGTGACCTGCCCCTGGCCAGCCCATGCAAGCAGGCAGCCAGAGTCCAGTGCAGTAGGGCCGTCTGGGCCCCTTAAGCATGGCCTCTGGGCAGAAGCAGCCCCCTCCTCAGCCCATCAAGGCAGCCCCCACACTCCACCCACCCATCAGTGGCCCCCCCAGGACTTGGAGGCTGTCCTTCCTAGTGCCCTTAGTGCCCTAGGGCCGCCAGGAGGCTCAGCACCGCAGGGATATGAGGTCCTGGTTTTTGTCAGGGACAGGGCCAAGATGAAGGGGACCCACGACAGGGCTGAAAGGGCGCGGCTGCGGTCAGCAGGGCCGGCTGCGGGGACGTGGACGCCTTTGTCCCCAGGCTCCCTCAGCAGCCAGGGGCCAGCTCGATCAGGTCTGGGGGAGGCTTGTCCCCGTGCGGCCACCAGGTATGGGACCTTGGTCTCCTCTGGTATCCCTGTGGGGGTGGGGGAAAGAGCACATAGGTCACGGCCGGGGGTGGGGCCCTCAGGGAACACTGGACTGAGGACCATGGGAGGGATCCAACAGGGCTTGAGGATTTGTGTCCAGGACCGCGGGCCCTCTGCCCCAGGCCTGTCGCCAGAAGCTTATAAGGCAGCCATTGGGGTGGGCAGGGGTGTCATTCATACCTTCGTTCTCATTCTTCAGACCCCCCAGGGGCTCCAGCTCTGTGTCCAGCCCCTACACTAAGGACCTGGGTTCAAAGCCAGTAGAGACCCTGCACAGGCACCTGTACACAGAGCTGGAGAGCAGAGGCCTGGCACCCCAGAGGGACAGCAGGCCCCCAAGACTGTCCCCCAAAGCAGACCCTTTCCAGCACCTCCGCCCCTCCCTGTGCCAGCCCGTCTCCGCTTCACAGGCCCGTGACGGCCTGTCCAGGCCTGCACCAGCCTCCGCGCCCTCGCGCCACAGTTGCGCGGTTCCACTGGCCGAGCCTGCAGGCCTCCCGTGCTTCGGGGATGGGGTCCTGCGCCCAAGATTCCTGCCCAAGAGACACTCCCAGAGGCCACTCCCAGAATGACACCGCAGCCCTTGGCCCCGCCCCTGGCCCTGACCCCCGCCCTCTGGTTCCTCCCAGGTGGCTGGAAGCTGTGGTCCCTTTGGGGCGAGTGCACGCGGGACTGCGGGGGAGGCCTGCAGACGCGGACGCGCACCTGCCTGCCGGCTCCCGGCGCCGAGGGCGGCGGCTGCGAGGGGGTGCTGGAGGAGGGCCGTCTGTGCAACCGCAAGGCCTGCGGCCGTGAGTGCGGGACGCGCGGGCGGCTTGGGCTGGATGGGCTGGGTGGTGGGAGGGGGGGCCAGGTGAGGGAGGAGGCCAGGGCGGGGCCAGGAGAGGGAAGGGAGGGACCAGGGGCGGGGCCAGGTGAGGGAGGAGGGCGGCGAGGGGCCAGGTGAGGGAAGAGAGGGGGCCAGGGGCGGGGCCCTGTGGGGGAGGGAGTGGATCTGGGGCGGGGCCAGTGGAGGGGTAGGTGGGACCAGGTAGAAGAAACCCCCAGGGCAAAGTCAGGTTGGGGTGGGACCTTGGCCTGAAAAAGGCGGGGCGGGGCCAGAAGGGTGGAGACTAGCCAGGGCGGGGCCGAGTTCAGGCGCTGGCTGGGCCAGGACCAGTGGAGCTAGGATTTAGGCGGGAACTGGGTGGAGATTTCTTCGGGTCTTCGGGATTCGGGAATTTGCTGACGGTGGGGTTGCCCCTTTCTCCCCCACCCGAGGAGCCCTGGCCAGACCTGCCGGCCCCAGCCTGATCCTGACTCCAGAATGAATTTCTCTAATAAGACTCTAATGTCTTTATGCATATTTTAGCCACTTCCATAACGTTAAATCAAGTTCTAATGAGACTGTCATTCTTCGGGTGGCTTATTCTCTGACGAGCCTTTCCTGGGGAGAGCTCATGCCAAGAGCCTGGGGAGGGCTCTGGGATGTTGGGAGGCCCGGCACGGGAGACAGGGGCGCTGGTGGGACGCTGAGCAGAAGAGGGCAGCGGCCACTCAGATGAGCAGTCCTTCAGGCGGGCCCCTGGGGGAAGAGAGGGAAGGGGTGCAGGGCGGGGGAGAGGAGAGCCACAGGAAGGGGTCTCACGGTGACCAGACAGGGGCTGGTGTCAGGCCGGGGTGTCGTGATTCCCGCCTTCCTAGCTGTCCAGTGGGGCCAAGTAGCCCTGGGGTGGCAAGCCTGGCGGGGGACTGAGGGCGCCAGGGCCCAGAGCAGCGCTCTCTGTTCCGGGGTTGGTGCTGCAGGCCGAGGCCTGGACACTGACCGGAGCCGCTCCTGCAGCGGCGGGTCGCACCAGCTCCCGGAGCCAGTCCCTGCGGTCCACGGACGCCCGGCGGCGCGAGGAGCTGGGGGACGAGATACAGCATTTCGGGTTCCCGTCCCCACAGACAGGTGAGCCGCGGGGCGCCCAGGGCTGACATGCCCGCAGCTGGACTAGAACACTCTAAAGTGGGAGAGGTTGGCGTCGGGGCACTGGCTCTTTGGGCAAATTTATACGTTATTAGCTGTTGGCTGATTCTAAGTAATAACCTTAACAACTTTACCACTAACCTCTTGGGTGCCAGGCGCTTGTCGACTTTTGGAGATTGGTGTGAGGCCGAGGGATCTCTTTGGGGCTGGGCCCCGGGGACCTAGCGATGGCACAAGCCTCCCCCCAGGGGCTTTCAGACTTCTAGGCGGAGTGGCGAGTCCCGAGGTGCAGCCCGGGTTGGAATCCCAGGGCGCGCCTGCTCTCCTGGGAGTCTGAGCGCAGCCTCGGCACAGAGGCAACGGCAGGCCTGCGAGGATGCGCGTCTGCGCCCGCAGGTGACCCCGCGGCCGAGGAGTGGTCCCCGTGGAGCGTGTGCTCCAGCACCTGCGGCGAGGGCTGGCAGACCCGCACGCGCTTCTGCGTGTCCTCGTCATACAGCACGCAGTGCAGCGGGCCTCTCCGCGAGCAGCGGCTCTGCAACAACTCGGCCGTGTGTCCAGGTGGGCCGGGGAGGGGCGGGGCGGCGGGGGAGGAGCAGCCGGGAGGGGCGGGGCTGCGAGGGGGCGGGGCGACGGCGGGGGGTGGGGGGGGCCAGGGCAGCAGCGTCCCACCTGGGGTTGCTGCGCCCAGCGGCCACGGCACCCTCTCGTGCCCCCCCTCCGCAGTGCATGGCGCCTGGGATGAGTGGTCGCCTTGGAGCCTCTGCTCCAGCACCTGCGGCCGTGGCTTCCGGGACCGGACGCGCACCTGCAGGCCCCCCCAGTTTGGAGGCAACCCCTGTGAGGGCCCTGAGAAGCAAACTAAGTTCTGCAACATTGCCCTGTGTCCTGGTAGGTGAGAGAGAGGGAGCTGGGTGGGGGGCGGGACAGCAGAGAAAAGGAAAGGGGGAAGGGCCCCTTGGACCACCGGCCCAGGTCACAGGAGTCCAAGGCCAGCTTGCTGGGGTGCTTTGAGGTTGGAGACCCTAGGGCATTCTTACTCCTGTGGCATGGGTATTGGGATGATGCACCCTAGGTGGTCACACCCGTGCCCCAGATGCCTGGTGGTGAGGCGGGCCCCTAGGGGTGCTCGCACTTGTGACCCAGGCTTGGTGTTGGGTGAGACCATGGGGGCGCTCTAATCTGTGGCCCAGGCTGCGCAGTGGGGTAGTGACCCCTGGAGTTACTCACGCCTGTGGCCCAGGCTCAGTGTTGGCTGGGGAGTCCCTGAGGGCGTTCACACTGCGGTCCAGGCTGGGCGTGAGGCCCTGGGTGTTCACGCTGGCTTCCTGCCCCTTCCTCCCCCGGGCCGGGCAGTGGACGGAAGCTGGAACGAGTGGTCCAGCTGGAGCACCTGCTCCGCCAGCTGCTCCCAGGGCCGCCAGCAGCGCACCCGCGAGTGCAACGGGCCTTCCTACGGCGGCGCCGAGTGCCAGGGCCACTGGGTCGAGACTCGAGACTGCTTCCTGCAGCAGTGCCCAGGTCAGGGCCCTGCCGCGGGGCCTGGGGGCAGGGGGGGGGGGGCGGGGAGGCCTGACGGGCGTGGGCTCCAGGAGGTGTGGGGGCCCGGGGGACACAAGGCTCGTGGTGCCCGGGAGGCACTGGTCTTGCTCTGGGCCAAGCTGGGTTCTGGGTCTACTCCCGTGGTCTCAATTCCTCTCTCCTCGTGGCTTCCTGCTGTCGCACCCCGGTCCCCCATGACTGCTGGACCTTGTCGCCATCTGCGTGCCCCGCGCCTGGCTGTGGCCCGCAGTGGATGGGAAGTGGCAGGCCTGGGCGTCATGGGGCGGCTGCAGCGTGAGCTGTGGGGGAGGCACGCAGCGGCGGGAACGCGTCTGCTCCGGTCCATTCTTCGGGGGAGCCGCCTGCCAGGGCCCTCAGGACGAGTACCGGCAGTGCGGCGCCCAGCGGTGCCCTGGTGAGGGTCCTCCTGTCACAGCGGGGCTCTGGGGGGGGCCCCGGGCAACGGGGTGGGCTTGGGGCTTCGCGTCGCCGGGACAACCTCGGGACGGCGCATGTTCCGGGGGTGTCGTGGCCGTCCCGAGGCTGCTGCCTGCTCACGGTCCCCCTCCCCACACCCTTCCGCACCCACCACCTTGGCCCCTGGCAGAGCCTCATGAGATCTGTGACGAGGACAACTTTGGCACTGTGATCTGGAAGGAGACTCCAGCAGGAGAGGTGGCTGCAGTCCGGTGTCCCCGCAACGCCACAGGTGAGGGACTCTGGTCCTACCCTCGGAGACACGTGCGAGGCCCTGAGAGGCCCCTGCGTCCCGGGCAGCTCCGTCCGCGCCCCGAAGCCAGGACGGCAGCTGCACCCGCTGAGTCATGTCCCCTGAAGTCGCCCGGCTGTGGGTGGGAAACTGAGGCACAAAGAAGTCAGCACTCTTGCCCTGAGCCTGCAGGACCAGCAGGCGGGAAGCCAGCAGCCTTAGCCGCCCTGCGGTCTTGTGGTGGAGGGTTTTGGGGGGTGGGTGGAAAGGGGGATGTGCTCCTGGGGGAAGGGGCTTGGCTGCGCCGAGGGGCTGGTGGTCTTCCCCCTCTTGTCTGAAGAAGCGTCCGCGTTTGTGTATCCTTCTTTGCTGTGTAACCTCTAGGAAGTGACGTGATCTCCGAGCCTCCCTGTTCTCTCAGTATGAGGAGGGTGTTTAGGGCTCTCCCTACAAGGCTGTTGTAAGCAGGCGGTGGCGCGGCCCACACGGGGTGGGGACAGAGGGGGAGGCGACGGTAGGGTCGTGTACTCCTGACCCCGCCCTGTTCTGTCTGCACGTTCCTGGTAGCATATTGCAAATCCACAGAAGCAAAGAAAATACAGGTCACAGTGGGGCGTGACCTCTGGCCTTTCACCTGCTCGAATGACCGTGCTCCCCCTGGTGACCCTGCACACGCAGAGGGACGGGTGTCCCTTCCCACCCAGTGGCTCCTGCTGGTGACGGGGTTGTGGCGGTCCCTCGTGGACACCACTGTGGGGCAGGCAGCCGTGCCCAGGTCCCTGTCCACTTCCTGGGAGGAAGTTCTGGGTCACAACTGATGCCAGATGCCCCCTCAGTGTCGACGGGACACCCAGGTCATCCGACACCCCTGCGGCTCTGTGGGTGGCCCGGGGCAGGGACCCAGGCCATTGGCTCTCCGGGGGCTCTGGGTCAAGAGGGGCTGTAGGAGAGGCCCCCTCTCTGCCTCCGCCCCCTCGCAGGTGGGGTCCTGGGTGCCTGACTTCAGGAGCTGCTGCTACGTGTGTGGAAGGAAAGGAGGGAGGGAGGCCGGGCCTCTGCTGGCCCCGCTCGAGTCCCCGCTCTGGGGACCGGAGGGGCGAGTGCCGAGGAGCCGGGGTGGGATTCCTGGCTCGAGGCAGAGACCACCCACTTCCCCCCAGGCCTCATCCTGCGACGCTGTGAGCTGGACGAGGAAGGCATCGCCTACTGGGAGCCCCCCACCTACATCCGCTGCGTCTCCATTGACTATCGGAACATCCAGATGATGGTGAGGGGTCTCCTGCCCTGCCCGGCTCTCCACTGCCCTCTCACCTCAGACCTGGCCCTGGGGCCCCCGCGGCACGCCCCGCGGCCCCCAGCCAGCCGTGGCCCCTGGCCGGGGGCTGCAAAGGCCCAGGTGTGGGGGCCGTCGGCCAGCCTCGACGGATCCTACAGAATCATGGCCCCCAACCCCCTCCGTCTCTCCAGACCCGGGAGCACCTGGCGAAGGCTCAGCGCGGGCTGCCAGGGGAGGGGGTCTCCGAGGTCATCCAGACGCTGGTGGAGATCTCCCAGGACGGGACCAGCTACAGTGGGGACCTTCTCTCCACCATCGACGTCCTGAGGAACATGACAGAGATCTTCCGGAGGGCGTACTACAGCCCCACGCCCGGGGACGCACAGGTGGGCCCCCAGGGGGCCACCCGGGAGGGCACCTGGAGGGTGACCCGGCCCCCAGCGGAGCCCTGCCCCGCCCCCACACGGAGCCATAGTTCCGGTGCCTTCTTCTCTGCTCACTGGCCCTCTTTCGTTTCCAGAACTTTGTGCAGATCATCAGCAACCTCCTGGCGGAGGAGAACCGGGACAAGTGGGAGGAGGCCCAGCTGGTACGCACGCCGGTCTGGGCCCTGCCGTCGGGGCAGCAGGGTGGGCACAGGCGCGTCTGCTTCCTCCCTGGGGCCCAGGCTAGCCCGGGGGGTGGGGGGCCCGGGTTCCGATCCCAGCAGGGCCTCTGCGCTGGCGTGACTTTAAGGAAGCCGGTTCCCACCCAGCCTCCGTCTCCCCATCCGCCAGAGGACGGATGCTCACCTCCTGTGGGTGTCCGGAGACCCCTGCCGTCTCCCCAGGCTGGACCCCTGCCCACAAGCACAGCAGTCCCCCTCCCCCCCCCCCCCCCCCGGGCTCAAAGCTCCGCCCCCAAAACGATGCCTGATGCCCGGCGGCCCAGGCTGCTTGCAGAGCTGGGTCTGGAGCCACTGGAGCCTCCGGGTGCCAGGGAAGGAGCCACAGGACCCCGGACAGAGGGGACCGATGCAGGAGGGGAGGGACGGAGGGCGTGTCCCAGGCTGGGTGCAGGGCTCCGAGGACACCCTCATGTTGCTCTGGGTCTCTGCCCCCCATCCCGCCCGGTCCTCAGATGGGCCCCAACGCCAAGGAGCTCTTCCGGCTGGTGGAGGACTTCGTGGATGTCATCGGCTTCCGCATGAAGGACTTGCGGGACGCGTACCAGGTCACAGACAACCTGGGTGAGCCCCTCCCGCTCCTCCACCCCCCCAGGCGCCCCCGCTCTGCAGCCCTGGGCCGGGCCCACCCACCTGCATCCCCTGGTCTACAGAGACAGGCCTGGCAGCCTCCCTGCGGTTCTCATGGAGGCAACCCGGATCCTCTGAGGACCTGGGGTCCCTGAGCACCTGGGACCCTGAGCACCTGGGTCCCTGAGCACCTGGGGTCCCTGAGCACCTGGGCCCCTGAGCACCTGGGGTCCCTGAGCACCTGGGCCCCTGAGCACCTGGGGCCCCTGAGCACCTGGGCCCCTGAGCACCTGGGGTCCCTGAGCACCTGGGCCCCTGAGCACCTGGGCCCCTGACCACCTGGGGGGGCAAATGGGAGCTGTGCATCCAGACAGCTGCAGCGGCAGTGGTCCTCACCCCACACGCCTCATACCTACACACCCCTACCCACCCCATATGCCTCACACCGGCATGCCTCACACCTACCTGCCTCACGCCACACACCTCACCCCTACACATCTCACACCCTACACACCTCATCTCTACATCCCTCACCCCTACACACCTCACACCTGCCTGCCTCATACCCCACATGCCTCACACCTACACACCCCTACACACCCCGCACCTACAGACACTACACACCTTACGCACCCCACCCCCACACCCCTCATACCTTCACAGCCCGTCCATCTACACACTGACACACCCCACACCCCACATGCTGGGCACTCAGACAGGTGTCCCCAGTCCTCCTGCAGGGACGTTGCCCTGGCCCCCAGAGTTGAGCACACAGGTGAAGGAGGGCCCAGCGGGTAGCCAGGCATGGAGGGCACGGGTGTTGAGTGGGGACCCCGTGAAAACAAAGGCGCAGATGGGGGTGCGATGTGGCTGCGGGTGCTGGGTGTTTGTTGGGGGACAGGCCCCGGGGGTGGGCGAAGGCAGAGGTGTCTGGGCACCGAGCAGAGGCCGTTGGCTCCTGAGCCCCTCCCCCTTCACCCACCCCTGCCGCAAGCCCTGGGGTGCTGAGTGAGGGGAGCGGGGTGTCCACTTGACATGGGTGGCCAGGGTGAAGGGGGCTCGGAGACACCGGGACGCCACCCCCCCCCCGGGTCCTGCAGGTGTCACCTGACACCGGGTGCCCGTGAGGTGGGCTCTCTGCCTGCCCCTTTTATAGAGCACGGAGGGAGGAGGCCTGGACTCCAGCATCCCGGGGAGGAGGGGGCCCCAAGGAGACACGGCTCCCCAGGGACCGCTTCATGGCCACAGACCTGACGGCAGAAGCCACCTTTGACCCCTCTCGGGGCCCTGGGGGCAGAGTCCAAGCCTGGGAGCGTGGGGGTCGTTGGAGGGCTCTGACGAGGCCGCAAAGCTGCCAAGGCTGGCGCCCCTCTGCGCCAGGAGCTCCCGGGGCCAAGGCTCCGGGCTGCTAACTGCTCTCTGTCTCCCTCTCTGCCTGTCCCTGTGGTGTCCGGGCCGTTCCCTCTGCCCCAGTCCTCAGCATCCATAAGCTCCCGGCCAGCGGAGCCACAGACATCAGCTTCCCCATGAAGGGCTGGCGGGCCACCGGCGACTGGGCCAAGGTGCCGGAGGACAGGGTCACCGTGTCCAAGAGTGTCTTCTCCACGGGGCTGGCAGGTGAGGGGCGCCCACAGGAGACTCGGGCCCTAGGGTCTGAGGGCCCGCCCCCGGGAGGTTCCTTCTGCAGTCTGGCCTGCTGCCTCAAGGGCCAGGGCAGCGTTCGTTTCTTCTCAGTGTTCCTGAGGCCGCCCCTCCTTCAGGAAGCCCTCCCTGCCCTTCCTGCATTTGGAGGCTCCTAGGCAATCTTTGCTGAATGGACCGATGGACCTGCCCACCGCAGGGAGGGAAGGGGTCCTGGAGGCACACAGCAGCCAAGCCCGGCTCCTGGGAAGAGAAGCCCATGGGCTTGCCCCTCAGGGGTCACTTAGGGGCTCCTAGGCAGCCACCCCAGCTCTCTGGCTGCAGTGCTGTGCGCTTCATGGGGTGGACGTGACCACGGAGCCTGGGGACACCACTTCCCTCGCTGGAGCAAGGTCCCGGGGGGGGGGGGTGGCCAGGAGAGAGTGACCGAAGTGCCCTCTTCCAGAGGCTGACGACTCCTCCGTGTTCGTGGTCGGCACCGTGCTCTACAGAAACCTGGGCAGCTTCCTGGCCCTGCAGAGGTGGGAGCCCCAGCCCGGGAGGGACGGGCCCCGCCGGGGCCGCGGGTCTGCGGGGGCGGCCAGGCGGGGGGCCTGGGCCTGGGGGAAGGCTCGCTGACACGGCCTGTTGGCTCCGCCCCAGGAACACGACCGTGCTGAACTCCAAGGTCATCTCGGTGACCGTGAAGCCCCCGCCTCGCTCCCTGCTCACACCCTTGGAGATCGAGTTTGCCCACGTGCATAACGTGAGTGCCCTCGACGTGGGCCCGACTCGTCCCGCCTGATCCCGCGTGGGAGCCCGCGGCCTCCTGGGTCTCACGCTGGCCTCGGGGGGCGGGGGGCCGCCTTTATCCCTGAATGACAGATGGGGAAAGTGCAGCACAGAGACAGGTAGTGACTGGCCCGGGCTCACACAGGAGGGTTGCGTGGGAGGCAGATTGCAGCCCTCTCCTGCAGCCCTGCTCTTTCCTGCCGGGTGGCCTTGGGCAAGTGGCTCAGCCTCTCTGTGCCTGTGCTCTCTCCCTGATCGAATGTGAGCTATAGGCTTGACCAAGAACTAGTTATCCCCAGTGCTTAGAGCACCCCTCACGGGGGCGCCGGACCCTGCCGCTCTCACCCCCACAGTCCCAGCGCTGGCACCCCAGGCCTGCAGGGCAGGCGCGTTTGCGGATTCCTGCTCGCTTACCCCTCAGGGCCCCTGAGGAGGGGTCTCCTTCTCACACCGTTTTTCTTACGCTGGACTGGCTGGACACCGTTTTTCTTAACGCTGGACTGGGCGTCCCGTCCCGGGATGGGCTGCTCGAGAGGCCGCAAGAGTCCTCAAGGCCACGTAGCCGGGAAGGGACTGGCCCAGCCCCACTCTGGGCCTCAGTTTTGTCCTCCTCAAACTCCATCTCTTGGGGCAATCGCACAGTCTGAGTGCCACCTAGCACACCTGCGGGTGGGTCCCGGCAGTGACCTTGGGCGGGGCCTGGAGGGTGGACACACACCCCTGACTCCTCGCTCTCCCCCAGGGCACCACCAACCAGACCTGCATCCTGTGGGACGAGTCAGACGTGTAAGTTCACGTGGGTGTTGTGGCCTGGGGGTGGGGGGCCTCCAGGGTGGACACGAGGTGCTGACCCGCAGGGGCGGGCTGCTGTGTCAGGTGGGAGGCTGTGTCCTCCCACCTGTCTGCCTTAAATGACCCCCCACTGCCCAGCCCTGGCTCTGAGGCAGCTTGCAGCCCACCCAGCCCTCCTCCCAGGCCTCCCCGAGAGAGTTTGTGCAAAGGCCTCAGAGAGGGAGCAGCCTCCGGAGGAGGCTCAGAATTTGGGGGATGCGGGGGAGAGCTCAGTACCTGGTCCTGGTGGGCCAGGTGAGCCTGGGGGCCTCTCCTGCTGGGGAGGGGTGGGCAGGACGGTGGGTGGCACCTGCCTCTCTTAGCCCTGCACCCCTGCCCCGGGCCGGCCTGGTCCCCTGCGCCAGGGGTACACGCAGCAATCCCTCGTGCTCTGGGCAGTGTGGGGGCACACGTGGTCCTGGGAGTCAGGAAGCCTCCTGGAATGGCTGACACTAAAATAAGACAGGTGTGCCTCGCAGAGAAGGGGAGGGAGGAGCACAACGTACCGGTGGCGTGTGAGGTGTGGCCAGGAAGAGCAGGTGGCTGGAAAACGGGGAGGGTGGGGCCAGCTTGTGGCAGCTGTTGTGTCAGGAACTATGGACTTGTTGAGATGGTATCATGATCCACCATCTATCCCCATCTATCCATCCATCTACTGTCCACCCATCCATCCACCATTCTTCCATCTTCCATCCATCCATCCATTCACCATCCATCCACCATCCATCCACCATTCTTCCATCCATCCACCCATCCACCATCCATCCATCCATCCTTCCATCCATCCTTCTATCATCCATCCATCCTTCCATCCACCCATCCATCCACCCATCCAGCTAGCCCCATCC